>JARQOC010002123.1:0-29608 GCA_033576535.1 Allobates femoralis
CCAGTGGTATATACAGCAGCAGCCCCAGTGGTAGTATACAGCAGCCCCAGAGATGGATGCTAATTGTCTTATTTTGGAGGAAACATTCTTTCCTGGCTCCACACACAGCAGTCTAACTGTGAAATAATAATTTTCAAGAAAGTCATTCAGATCCTCCCTGTACTTGTTTAGTGAATCAGCAATTGCACTCACTGTTCCTACAGTAAAGAATATCCTTGTATTATGATGATGAAAACTTCTCTTGTCTACACATAGAGGATTTCCTAATATCATTGTTCCAGTCTTAAGTGTGAAAAGATTATTAGACTGAATAACCCAAACTAGGATCCCCTATATTACTATTTCAGACCAACCATCTCCTTTAAGGGAATATGTCAGCACACCCCCACCATGCCCCCTGTTCATACACTAGATAGAAGAAAGCATATCAGGGGGATGTCATGTAGGGTGAGCATGGAGCTGACAACCACGCCCCCGCCACACACCCCTTTCCTCGGCTGCAGTATGGAGCTTATATTGCACTGTGGCATGGCCGTCCCAGTATTAGGGGGCTGGCATGTAGTAAGAGCATGGAGCCCTGGTGGCCATGCCCCCACCATGCCCCCTGTTTGTACACTAGATAGAAGAAAGCATATCAGGGGGATGTCATGTAGGGTGAGCATGGAGCTGACAACCACGCCCCCGCCACACACCCCTTTCCTCGGCTGCAGTATGGAGCTTATATTGCACTGTGGCATGGCCGTCCCATACAAAAAGGGTAAGAGCTGAGGAGCAGATACTATGTTATTGATTTCTAAATGATCTAAAGATCCTAGAACTGCAGTGTCCAGCTCAGCTTCATAGTGAATGAGGACAGGGACAGCACAACGGTTTTTATCTCCCGAAGTTCCCCTTTTTTATTTCTAAAGCGTTTACTTTTCTATTATTCTTGTTGTTTTTTCAACTACTTCAAAAATGCTACTACTTTAAATAGAAGCTGATATTATATAATGACCTATTGTTTAAATCATGTTTTTTTGTTATATGTATTTTTTTATAATATGTCAGTTTTTTATATCATAATTTTTATAAACACAAAATGATCAATCTTGCAATTTTCAAACTGACCACTGGAGGCATTTGAGAATCATACATCCAATCCTTCCAAGAATAGCTTTCAGCAGGTTGATTATTATCAGTTGCAGGATTACAAAGACTGGTATCATCTCAATATGCAGCTGACAACTCCGTATGCACCAATCACAATATGTGACATCACGGCTAAGGTGACTCCTTTTTTATCCATGATTAGGTATTACCATACGAGCAGAAAAGAGAGAAACAGAGGAAGTCATAGAGAGCGATACAACCTTGTAAAGTTTTCCAAAACAAAGCATCTTTTATTTAAACAGAAAAACAGAAAAATCCACATGAAAAATCACACAAAGATTAAAAACAATGAAAATTGGCAACAATTCGCCAAATGCAACTTCTAATAACAATATATTGAGAAGTAACCCCCTCCTGACCATTTGAGCAGTTGGTAATAGAAGCAAAATCTAGATGTACAATATGGTAGAGGCAAACATAAATAAATTGTTCCAACATTTTCAACTCAGAGAGCAAATGGCTTAATATTGGTACATTACAGATATATTTGTATGAACTGGCTACCAAAGGCTAAATATAGGAGCCAACTAAGAGGCCTGCATGATAGAAAGGAAAATGCCCCTTCAATAGCCATACTGGGACTAAACATCAATCAATAGTATGGTAACACATATATATAAAACTAGCTGTACTACCCGGCTACGCCCGGGTAATAAATAACTTTTGTTAACTATAACAAAATAGAATTTGAATATGTCATATTAATAACCTGTAAGAAAATAGAAGCTGAGCTGTGATTGGTTGCTATAGGCAAAAAATTGTATAGATTGGGCACACCAAGAAAGATTAATGTACGTCCACAAGTAGATTAAGGTGTCAAAAAAAGTATTGTTTCTTTATTAGGTCACACAGTACATAGATCAGACCAACGTTTCGGCCAGCAGGCCTTCATCAGGGTACTAATAAAACAAAGATAACAGTACAGAAAAAATACAATGTGTTAGTTACACAACAGGATGCGATAACGGTTAAAGTGTTTTAGGTGTTCCCGTGCGGTTTTGTGTAATATGTGGTGATTCAATAAAGAAACTAAATGTGAGTAGAAATAGTAGGCCGTGGATCCGAAGAAGTGTAGGTTACCACAACTAATCTCGTGGTGCCAGTGGTGCAGTAGAAGGGTAGTGGAGTACATCTTTAAAATCCTATTTGATAAATGGCCTCCATGAGGAAAAAGGAAAAAGGGAGAAGAGTAGCAGAGTAAAAGAATCAAGATAAGGCAAAAAAGGAATAGTATAATTACCCATAGTACTGGTGATGGGTCAAAAGGCAGAACAAAATAGATCTGTCTGGAATCAATCAATGTTCCAAATGCTAGAAATGAGAGGTAAGTTAAACAACAGCAGCAAGACAAAGCAAAAGCTGAAATATGAGTTCAAGCCCAAAGGGTGAGTCATGTTAGGGTTATGTGATACCATTTAAAATTTCTCAAAGAGTAATGGTCCTAGAAGGTGATGATTATCGCATAAAGGATAAAGAGAACATAGGAAGAAAGAAAAAAGAGGTACAGACCCCTGAGTTCTGTGTGAGAGGTTATGCTGCGTAATGTGAGCAACCACCAAGTATAAGGGTAGAGGGAACTCCATAAAGTGCAATTTAAACAGTCAGAAAAAGGGGTAGATCTCAAAGAATCAATCATGGTGAGAAGGTACCTTAGGGTAGTAAGATCTGGAGACAATCAAAGTTGGTCACCAGACCAGTCAATAATGTTTAACAGGTACTGATACTACCAAGGGTAAAACAAAGTAAAGAAATAGTAAAAAAACTTATGTGAAAGTAAATGAATCCTAGAGTGAAAATGGATGCCACAATGTAGATTACCTTGAAAAAGCCAAACAAGGGGCTTGGGCACATCTATAAATAGAGATTAGCTAAGATGAGTGGAGCATTATAGAAAAAACAGACATCTGAGTATCTGGCAGAAATACAGACCTATGGAGCTGAGTCAAGGCTCAGAGGTATACGGAACCTGTATGAGAAGAGAGGATGACAGTCTTAAGAGGGAATAATAGATAAGAGCAGAGGTTATGGAGTATAGATCGGCAGCTCAATTACCTTGTGTGCGTCCCTGCTGGGTGCGAGGAGATGTGCGGCGAGTGATACAGTGTGGCCGCGCTATAAAGAGCGAGGGGCGGGACGATGTGATGTCATATCCCTAGTTTGAACCGCACGGAAGTGCGGGGAGACAGAGCGGCGGAACGCAAGCCGCGTCTGTGTAGTGGACCAGCATGTTGCGCATGCGCACTAGATAGAAGAGAGGCATCGGTGGTCATGGTGCTTGTGACGATTTAGGAGATTTTCTACCGCTAAAGTGCATGTTTCCACCGTCGGTGCAGCTTGTGCCATATTGTAGGATGCGATTCAATAGTGCATCTAAGGTATAAGAAAAATAACGTTAGTAGAGCAATTATAGTGTTAATGAGCAGCAATTGGCATAGAATACCAGACTTAAAGTATAAAACACATGATATTATGTAATATTACAGATCTCAATTTTCTTAAAGGGAATATCCTAAATAGCTCAGGATAAGATTAGTGTATATTAAGTAGATAGAAAAGTAACATATATCTGTGCAATAACATGAATATTGGGAACCTTAGGAGTAAAGTTCATATAGTCCTTTATGGTCAATGATAATGGGAATAAGGAAGGAATTCATGAAAAAAGAATAAGTAGGGAGGTATATCACAATTTGTTGACATGCAATAACTGAATGCATACATTAATTAGAAAAAATGGTTAACGCCAGTAGCGTAGCTGGCGGGGGGGCAGGGGGGGCGATCGCCCCGGGCCCCCCAGGCATGAAGGGCCCATTTCCCGCCCCCTGGGGGGCCCCTCGAATCCCTTGGAGGGCCCCGTGCTGGCCGCCGGCCGCCGCGCCGGCCGGAGAGGAGGGAGGTCGGGACTTCCTGTCCTGCAGCTCTGCCCGCCCCTCCTCTCCACCTCCTGACGGAAGACGCACGGCGGCCGCGGTGAGTGAGTATGCAAAGTGGCAACACCGGCCCGCGGCCGCCCGCCGAAATCATTGCTAGCACCCATCTGCCCCTGCTCTTCTGAAGCAGGGAGAGAGAAAAATTCCCAAGTGCACCCAAATTCTCTGCTAGCACCCCCCCCGCCCTTCTGAATAGGGGAGAGTGAAATTCCTAAGTGCACCCCCCCCCCCTGGCTTGCCAAATCCCCTGCTAGCACCCGCCCCCCCCCCCCTTCTGAAGAGGGGAGAGTGAAATTCCTAAGTGCACCCCCCGGTCTGCCAAATTCTCCGTTAGCACCCCCCCTTCCTGCTCTTCTGAAGAGGGGAGAGTGCAGCACCAGGCAGGGAAGTGGTGACCTCTGGACAGGCTGGGCGGCCTGTGCCAGTACCTCTGCCTCTTATCCTGTTGATTGCTGTACTGTCCAGGGTTATATCTATAGCTCCATCACAGGCAGAGGTCAGAGCGCAGGAGGACCAAGGAAAAGAGGATGGAGGCGCAGGGGGACCAAGGAGAAGAGGATAGAGGCGCAGGGGGACCAAGGAGAAGAGGACAGAGGCACATTGGGACCGAAGAGAAGAGGACAGAGAGGCAGAAGGACAGAAACGGGGGCAGAAGGACAGAAACAGGGGGACCGAGGAAAAGAGAACAGAGGTGCAGGGGGACAGAAACAAGGGGACAGGAGAACAGGAAAGAGGGGCAGAACGAGGGGGACAGAGGAGCAGCAGGAGGGACAGAGGAGAGGAGGACTGGGGTGCAGGAGGACAGAGGAGCAGCAGGAGGGACAAAGGAGAGGAAGACGGGGGTGCAAGAGGACAGAGGAGCAGCAGGAGGGACAGAGGAGAGGAGGACGGGGTGCAGGAGGACAGAGGAGAGGAGGACGGGGGTGCAGGAGGACAGAGGAGAGGAGGACGGGGGTGCAGGAGGACAGAGGAGAGGAGGACGGGGGTGCAGGAGGACAGAGGAAAGGAGGACGGGGTGCAGGAGGACAGAGGAGAGGAGGACGGGGGTGCGGGAGGACAGAGGAGAGGAGGATGGGGGTGCAGGAGGATAGAGGAGCAGCAGGAGGGGCAGAGGAGAGGAGGACAGAGGAGAGGAGGACGGGGGTGCAGGAGGACAGAGGAGAGGAGGACGGGGGTGCAGGAGGAGAGGAGGACGGGGGTGCAGGAGGACAGAGGAGAGGAGGACGGGGTGCAGGAGGACAGAGGAAAGGAGGACGGGGTGCAGGAGGACAGAGGAGAGGAGGACGGGGGTGCGGGAGGACAGAGGAGAGGAGGATGGGGGTGAAGGAGGACAGAGGAGCAGCAGGAGGGGCAGAGGAGAGGAGTATGGGGGTGCAGGAGGATAGAGGAGAGCAGGAGGTGCAGAGGAGAGGAGGACGGGGTGCAGGAGGACAGAGGAGAGGAGGATGGGGGTGCAGGAGGACTGGGGCTGTGGCTGGCGCTGTGTGTGGTGATATTGGCAGCTGTACTGTGTGTCTGCCTCCATGCAGCTGCTGCCACCTTTCTGTGTTGTCAGGGTGTGGCATGCTGGGAGTTGTAGTTCTTCTGCCTGTCCTATATGATTTCTAGAAAGTGTGTTGGGTGCTGGGAGTTGTAGTTCTTCCAGGTGGGCTCAGTGTTGTCTCGCCGCCTGTCTGTGGCCTGTCTGTCTCTTCTGAGATGTCCTCAGCTCTGTGCTGTGCACAGAGAGTGTACCAGCATGTCCCCAGCTCCGTGCTGTGCACAGTGTACCACCATGTCCTCAGCTCCGTGCTGTTCACATACAGTGTACTGTACACTGTGTGCACAGCACAGAGCTGAGGACATGGAGGACATGGTGGTACACTGTCTGTGCACAGCACAGAGCTGAGGACATGGTGGTATACTGTGTGGACAGCACGGAGCTGAGGACACGGTGGCACACTGTCTCCCGCCGCCTTAAAATCAGTCTGTTTCTCATCCAGGAGAGTCGGTTGAGTGTCATCGGTTTTTGGTCCATTTAGCATCCAACTGCTGTGCGAGTGTCCGAAATTTCTCTCAGTTCACATCCGTGTGCAATCTGTTCTTTCCTCAGCAGCTATTTACTGTAGAATCATTTACAGGAACATTTTACAGTGTTCTCAGTTATAGAATGATAATGTATCCGTGAAAAAAACTGATGCCTCTCGGATGGTCCATGTGCTGTCAGTGTGTGGTATGTGATTTTGTCAGACCCATAGACTTGCATTGGTGAGTCTCGCACGGGAATCACAGACTGTCGCAGCATGTTGTGACTTTTTTCTCATCCTGAATCTGGCTGAGAAAAAAGCGTCCGACACTCGCCAATCTGCTCTCAGACATTGAATAACATTGGTCCGAGTGCAATGTGATGAAATCACACATTGCACTCATCCGCGTTTCATGCCAGTGTGTCCGTACCCTAATAATAGAATCCATATAGTAATCCTACAATGTCTGCGGGACATGGTATGGGGAGGGTTTATGGCTCAGTACAGACTCCATACTTCTTGTTATTAACCAGTTAATGCTCTCTTGTCCACCGCACTGCAGTGTCAAAAGAGGAAGACAACAAGACAAGCAGCAACACGGCATCAGAGAGTCCCTGACCTCCAAATACAAGATCCTCAGATCCTGGTATTGTGACATCATATTAAGAATAATACTTTTTGCATTGATATTACATTATGAACTCCACAGCACTTTACATACATCATCAACACTGTCCCCATTGGGGCTCACAATGTAAACATCCTATCAGTATGTCTCAGTAGTGTGGTTGGACGAACCTTTTATATGTCCCCGTCGCTTCCAGCACCACCACCGCAGCCATGCCCCCCAGCAGCACTGTTCATGCTTTAGGTTGTACGTGTGATTATTGCTGGTCACCTGGGCTGGGGGCCCACTCATGATGTTTCGCCCCCCTTGTGTTGAACCCCTAGCTACGCCTCTGGTTAACGCTTATTCTCTATGAGTTATCATTGCCAAATAGAACTAATGACTAAGATCCCTAGGTACTCATGGGAATAATACATCTCAATGCTATGTCAAAATTGTTCGTATTCACGGTTGAGCCCCAAGGGTTCTAGGGTCTGCAGTGTGTGGATCCAGAAGGCTTCCCGCAATTGGTTATAGGCAGCCTAATAAATCTCCAGCCAACAGTAAACCCTCCCCCCGGCCGGGCAGTATATGTTACCTCACACATACACATAATAGACAGCTCATGTGACTGACATCTGCCTTAATTCCCTATATGACACATGTGTTGCACATTGGCTGTTTTTAATCACATGTTTATGTTTGGAAATTAAAAATAGCACACGTATGAGGCGAGTTATGTGAGGTGATTTGTGCACATCTGTGTCTGTCTGTGTGGTGTGTGTGTCCCTGGGGTGTGTATGTGTGTGTCCCTGTGGGGTGAGTGCATGTGTCCCTATAGGGTGTGTATGCATGTGTGTCCCTGTGGGGGGGTCTGTGTGGTGTGTTTGTCTCTGTGTTGTTGCGTGTCTCTTTGTGGTGTGTGTGTCCCTGTGGGGTGAGTGCATATGTCCCTATAGGATGTGTATGTGTGTCCCTGTGGGGGGGTGTCTGTGTGGGGTGTGTGTGTCTCTGTGTTGTGTGTGTCTCTTTGTGGTTGTGTGTGTGTGTGTCCCTGTGGGGTGAGTGCATGTGTCCCTATAGGGTGTGTATGTGTGTGTGTCCATGGGGTGTGTGTGTGTCCCTTTGGGGTGAGTGCATGTGTCCCTATAGGGTGTGTATGTGTGTGTGTCCCTGTGGGGGGGTGTCTGTGTGGGGTGTGTGTGTCTCTGTGTTGTGTGTGTCTCTTTGTGGTGTGTGTGTGTCCCTGTGGGGTGAGTGCATGTGTCCCTATAGGGTGTGTATGTGTGTGTGTCCCTGTGGGGGGGGGGTCTGTGTGGTGTGTGTGTCTCTTTGTGGTGTGTGTCCCTGTGGGGTGAGTGCATGTGTCCCTATAGGGTGGCTATGTGTGTGTGTCCCTGCGGGGGGGGGGGGGGGGTCTATGTGGTGTGTGTGTGTGTGTCCCTGTGGGGTGAGTGAATGTGTCGCTATAGGGTGTGTGTCCCCGAGGGGGTGTGTCTCTGTGTTGTGTGTCTCTTTGTGGTGTGTGGGTTTGTTCGGGAGCATGGTGAGTATCCAATATTGGGGCTGCACCTTAGTGACTATACACTTGCTGTTACTCTTTGTGTGCATGTGGTGTGTATACATGTCCCCGTGCGTGGTGAATATCTCATGTTGGGGCCCCACCTTAGTGACTATATGCTGGTATGTGCTGTTAGTCTTTGGCGCTATCATTAAGCCCCTGTCATTCCCAACTGTCAACTGGTAACTGTCGCTTTTTCCCCATTATGTAGATATGGGCAAAATTGTTTGGTGAATTGGAATGCGCGGGGTTAAAATTTCGCCTCACAACATAGCCTATGACGCTCCCGGGGTCCAGACGTATGATTATGCAAAATTTTGTGGCTATAGCTGACAGCTGTCGATTTTCCTCCAACACTTTTCCATTCACTTTTTCCCCATTATGTAGATAGGGGCAAAATTGTTTGGTGAACTGGAACGCACAGGGTTAAAATTTCGCCTCACAACATAGCCTATGTCGCTCTCGGGGTCCAGACGTGTGACTGTGCAAAATTTTGTGGCTGTAGTTGCGACGGTGTAGATGCCAATCCCGGACATACATACACACATACATACACACACACATTCAGCTTTATATATTAGATAGTTCAAGGTGTGCTGAACAAGCCAGAATAATCAGGAGGCATTTGACCAAAAGATAGTAGTATATTAGTTTGGTTTAATATAATATGGCTACTATAGTCCAATTCCTTTTTGGCACAGCCCCCTGTGTTTGAATTAAACTGTGTATAATGTATAATAACAGATCACACTGCTATAAGGATTCACGTACCTAGGTATATAAATTGTTAAAGAGTAGTGCTCATACCCTATGTTAGATATAAGCAGTCAAATCCCACTAATGGTGACAAACGGGTTAAGAAAGGCCCATGTTTAATAATTATTATGGCGCTATGGTAGAGCTATCTAAGGTTATCCATAGACCATACAGCCCCCTAGTAATTTGAAGAAATGTATAATTATTGTATAGCAAGCTGAGGTTTACTGTTTCTCAATATAGTACCAGCCAAGCTGGGTTTACCGGTGAGCTCAGTCAAGAACAGGTCAAGGAGGGAGAGGGGCGCTCCCCATGTGTTACGCTGCCCCCGCCTGACAGCTTTGTCAGGGGACTTCAGGGGTACATCTTACAATCTGAATCTTTTCTTTTTTCAACTGATCAAGGGGAGTTGTAGTGGTGGAGTAAAGGTGTATGAAGCAGAGTCCACAAAGGATGTGGGCAGTGGGGCAAGGCTGCAGGCCCAAAGCTGGGGGTGTGTTGCGGATATGTATACTGGCAGCCACCATTTTCCAGATACCTGTAGGCATAGATAAGCTGAAAAGATAAGGATGAACTCCCTAATTTATGGTGTAGCATTATGTGCACAGCAATTTAAAATTTTATTGTTGGCAGATGATGTGCTCTACACTCTGACTGATCCACCGTCATCTTTACAACAGTTGTTTCAGACTCTGGAGGGGTTTTCCCGAGTCTCACATTACAAGGTCAACTTGTCTAAGACCCAACTTTTGCATTTTAACTTAGATCTGGGATTACTCTGTACTTTAAAGGTACCGTCACACGGGGAGATATCGCCGGCGATGTTGCCGGCAACCGAGGGGCGTGGCCAGGTTGCGGCGACGTCGCCGGAGAGTTGCCTCGTGTGACAGGGCGATAATCAGGCGATGAATCGCCTGAGTCACATCGCCAGGTTTCCCAACAATGTTGGGAAACCTGGCGATGTTGCTCAGGCGATTCTGCCTGATCGCCCTGTGTAACGCGGCAACCCGCAATGTTACGGGCGATTCCGCCTATGTACAACATTGCGAGTTATCGCTCGCTGGGTTGCTGGGCAACTCAGCGAGCGATAGCCGCGGCAACTAGCCAGCGACATCGCCGGTAAGTTGCTCAGTGTGACATCTCACCGGCGATGTTGTCAGGGATGCGCGCTCCCGCGATCCCCGGCAACATCGCCGGCGATATCTCCCCGTGTGACGGTACCTTTAGAGGGGAAATGGAACTCTTGTGGGATGAAATTAATTTGACTTACTTAGGAATCAAACTTCCGAAACCATTTTCTTCTATTCTTGATACCAATTTAAGATATATTTAAGTCAGTTCAGTCCGACATTCTACATTTGACCAGGTTGGACACATCTTGATTTGGAAGGATATGTTCATATAAGATGTGTATATTACCAAAGATCTTGTATTTTTTCAGAACAATGCCCTTGTCGATACCCAAAAAATGGCTTCAGAAATTACAAAGTCAACTGATATCGTATATATGGAAAAAGGGTAGGTCTAGAGTAACAGGTAATACACTTATGAAAGATAGAAGAAGAGGTGGCCTGGAGCTTCCTAATCTGACTGCTTATCATTATTCCGCTATTATTAGACTTAGTTGGGACTGGTGGGAGGTTAAAAGAAAACCAGTTTGGGTTTCTTTGAAGGAGGCTTCTGGGGAGGGTGGCTTGCTTGGTTCAGCATTAATTTCTTATCTATGTGACATAAAGAAAAGACTTCCAAGGGCTGTTGCTGTCAGAGTGGCCATTTGCTCCTGGAGAGTGCTTCTTGATAGTACACACAAGAGTTACCCTACATCACCTCCGTCATGGATGTCTCTGAATGTTCTAAGACATTTCTCAGATCGAATAAAGGTCGATAACTGGAAATCGTCTGGAATTCGGAATGTCTCGGACAGCATAATGATAATAATGTTCTTCTTCCTTTCCAGACTATACAGAGGAAATTTAATATTAAGGACACATAATTTAAAACGTGGCTACACATTCAATAGTTGGCTGAAAAGCACAACATAATTTTTTTTCCACCTAAGAACATAACTCAAATGTTTCAATACCCTAGGAGTTTACTCTTTTGGAAGACAAATGTTATCTATGGCCATATAAATCAAGACATCTCATTACTTAAATCTTTGTATATTGAGGCATGGGAGAGGGAACTACATAGCAAAATACCAGCTGAGCAAATATAAAACGTCTTTGAATGTGTATATGGGGCTATCCCATGTATGTCATTGATAGAAATGCACTACAAATTGTATACCAGGTGGTACTTTACCGCACTCAGACTGCATATGAACCAAAGTCACACTTCTTCCCTTGCTGGAGGGAATGCGGGAACGTGGGCACCTTGCTTCATGTCTTTTGCGGATGTGAGTTTCTTAGGACTTTTTGAACACAAATTCAGAAAATTATTCATGACATTACTGGGGTGACTGTTCATCTTACTCCACAATTGGTTATTCTCCTAATGGGAATAGAAGACTTTCCCAGACAACACAGAAACTTAACTCCATATTTTACTTGCAGCAAATACTACTATTGCTGCTCACAGGAGGGATATATACCCCCCACTCGCCCAAGAAATAATAGTTAAACTTACAGGTCACAAAGCTTGTGAATATTCTTATTCTCTTAGGAATAATCTGTTTCATATTAAGGCATTTATTGTATTCTTGAAATATTGATTTTAAAGGACTGTGCTGATGGGTTATGATGGTGTATAAGATTAACTAAGTTAACAGTGTTCATTATAAATTGACTTCCTAAAAAGTCGGTTTATGGTTTGTTCTGGTCTATATTTTTTTTTTTTATTTATTTTCTATTTTCTCTTTTTGGAATAAACGGAAATTGGACCAAATTTGAGACATTTATTTTTACACATGTTTGTATATTGGCTTGTACTTTATGTGTTATACTTTATTTTGCAGCATAATTCTAACCATACTATAATCACATCATATTTTGTAATGCTTTAATGTTAATAAAAATGATTTAAATTGGTAAGCTGCGACTCTGCCTTTACCACCCAGGACTTTCATAAAATGGCTGCAGACCTCGATCTGCACATGCGCCACCTCCGCAGCCATTTTCTGGAAGTCCTGGGCGGTAGAGGCAGAGTCGCAGCTTGCCTGTACCTGCAGGAAGCTGGAAAATGGCATCTGCCACTGCACACAGCTGTGACACCCCCACATCTCTGGTCCCACAGCCTTGCCCCACTATCCACATCCTCTGTGGACTTTGCTCCTGCATCCTTGCTCTACCATTGCAACCTCCCCCTTGGTAAGTCATGGTGGATACAGGATAGAGTGCATGTACAAGGATGGGGGGCATGTACACTAGAGTGCATATACAAGGATGGGGGACAGATATACCTGGATGGGAACATATAAATTGATGATAAGATGGACATTGGCATTATCAGATGGACCCTATTTAACATTAAAAATATATTTTTTTCTCTTTTCCTTCACCAATTTTGGAGTGCGTCTTATAATCCAGTGCATCTTATAAAGCAAAAAATACATACCCATGTCTCTCCATAGGCATCATAGGCAAGCCCTTTTTATAGCAACCACTGTGGATGTGAAGAATTATTCTACATGCCACAAATTCAAATGAACGGCTGCCTAAGGAATACATGCAGGTCGTATGAATGCCAAAGTGTAAGATGCTGCTCCACTCTGACCAATAAATGGGTTTTCTGGTGAGTGATTCTCCTCTAATACACCTATGTGCCGTAATTTGTTTTCTGATGAGAAATGTAAGCTTTTTGAAAGGACTTGTCTTTAGCTTGGCAGAAGTTCAGTATCTCTCATTCTATGTTCACAGCAGAGCAATGTGAACTGGTTTGCCAACATTCATTCCTACGTAAAGATACATAAAAGCATCCTCTTGCTTTAATGATCATATTTACAAAAAGAAAACTACATCATTTCCATGTACATTAAGCTGAAATATTAGATAAGGCTGAATTTATACATCTAAAAATGCCCAAAACAAACTTATTTGCTGCCTGCTGTTCCTATATGCAAATCCATGCTTATTACTGCACATATAGACATGAAATTCACAGCTGCATAAATGCTTTGCAGTTTATGAAATGCTTGAATTAAGTGTGATGAATAGTTTTCCATGGTTTGTTTTATGCTTGTAATATTGGCAAAAACTTTAAGAAACCTTTAGGGACGCAGTACTATAAAATCCATACACATGCAAGTTACTATCTAAGACTGCAAAATGCTACATATTCAGTTATTATATTCGGCACTTATGATTTCTAAGCCTGGTAAAAATCCCTTCCAGGTTTATGGTGTTTTTTTTCTGCATTTCAATCAGATTCTGTCTTGTACAAAAATACAGCTATCTGAGGGCAAGTAAATAGCTGTGAGCTACACACATAGAGAGTCACAAGGGCGAGGAGCTATAATTATATTGGATTGCATCCAAAGAGTCTTGTATTCTGTTTATACTTCATGGCTCTTTGAATTTATGTACAATTCAAGCAAACAAATTGATTTTAATGCTAAGACTGTTGACCTTACAAGTTCAGTTTTATCGAACAGTCTACATATTAAAGCTATTACACTTAAAACGGGGGGAATAAAAAATTAGAATTGCATTTTATAACTGAACTGGCGCTACGAGCAGGCATTACACACCAAGCTCAATTTCAGAGAAGATAATTACTTGCTAATAGCTAATTTCTTAAGAATGATTTGCTTATCATAGTAACAGAAGATAAATTATGAGAGATTGTCAGTGTTTTACATGACATGAATAATCACAGTTCAAAGCCAATATATAAATGCACATAGCAGAAAATCGTAATTAGCGACACCTGACACAGTTTGCAGTCGGCTTATACACAAGTGCTCAAAGTGGAGGGGAGACGTTTTTACTTATACCAGTATTATAGTTTTTTTTACGGAAAAACACAGAGTTGTACTATAAGAAAGTACTGCAAAGTACAACAGCAAAATCATTCTTAATAGTTATCATAATCATATGTGATCAAGACTAAACTAGATATACTAAAGATCGAAGGCATAGGTCTATATGCTCCAAACAGCTACAAAATGTATACAATTCCAAAAAAGAGTAATATTCACTTTACTAATCCTCTGCCTCTCTCACATGAACACTTATCTGGCACTTGGTCTCTGATTACTAGTAAGGCTATGGAGTAGGAATCGTAGAGTCCGAGTCGCAGTCAATGTCCATTTTGGTGGAGATGGATTCAGGGAAATTGAGGAGTCCGAGTCGGAGACGGATGTTTCTCTTAAGGTACCTTCACACGCCGCAATATCAGCTGGGAATCCTACAGACGATATGTCGCCCCCGGAACAGTCCCCTTGAAATTGCCTCACAGTTGCAGCGTGTGATTGGGGAATTTCACGGCTATAAATCGCCTCTCTCCTGTTGCCTGATTCCTGAGCACTGCTCTAAAATCAGCCGCAATCATGAAGGCGAGATTCCCGGGTTTTGGAGTGTGATAGGGCGATAGTGATGGAATCTGCAACGCTTATGATTTCCCGTAGGCGTGCCCCAGCGTGCTGGAGTCCGCGCCCCGTCTGCGATGATTGGTGGTGGCTACTGTGTTCCCATTGGCTGTCAGTTCACTGGGCGCCATATTTGAAGAGCTATCCGTTCAGCACCACACACATCTTCACCTACACAACCGTATGCAAACACAGTTCATTTAGTCACTTAGAAGCTTTGTCATCTGCGTGTATTCATCTTCGTGGAGTCGAGTATAGTGCCACATGCCACCTCAGATGTTGACCTACACATCGTACATGACTGCCATGTGCCACGCACTACAATCACCCTACGCATTGTGATTTTTGTGATGCTGATGGGTACATTATACTGCTCCCAGTGCGCCGGCGTCGACCTTGTTAGCGGCCTATATTTTGTTTTGCAGCGTCAGTGTGTGTGGTGACGTCAGGACATTTCTGTTCGTTCCTCTCTGCCTGCCATGTGCCTTCCCCTCCCCTTCACATAGTACTACAGTCATGGCGGTCGCACAGCGCGCTGCCACATGGGGGTTGGCAGAACTGCTAATCCTCATAGACCTGTGTGACCAACATGATTATTGGGGACATCAGCGTCACCGCTAGGGATGGGCGAAATTACTCGCTAGGACTCGTTACTCGGCGAGTAGTAAGGGACTCGCAGGACTCGGTACTCGGTGAGTTTCCCAGTGATTACTTGCACAGTAACGTGTCCAAAGCAAGTCAATGGCAATCCTAGTTTTGTCAGAGTTTACTTTTTCTCACTCGCTAGACTCGCTATATCACATCGCTATGTAGCTTGAATCTCCCCAAAATCGTTTAAAGAATCGCACCGCTTCACGGATACCCGCTGTCAGCAGCGAGTCTGAGCGAGTCTACGAATCCGAGTCCTGTATTCTGTATTCGGGACTTGCGAATACAGGATCTGTTATGTTCCGACAAAGCTTCCGAGACAGCCTAGCGTGTTAGGTCAGAAAACTTGTGAAGATGGACAAGCATGTTAGCCAATCATATTCAGTAATTCCACAGCCATGTTGGTTGTGGCAGGACTATGATTGGCTTCTGTCCATCGTGATGCCTATGTCATGTATGACAAGCAAGGCTGTATATAAGCCTTGCCACCACCATTTTGGGCACATTTCTATGAATATCTGAGCTAGAGCAGGGTGAGGTAGATTCTGGAGCAGATCATAGGGATTGTCAGTCAGTGTAGGGAACCTTAAAAATTCCTTATATTTACCCCAAACAGCTCTTGTGAGAGCTACCAGGAGGACAGAGGAGTACTGTGTAGAGGACTGTAGGCAGGCAGGGAATCAGGGAGGTGCAGCCTTACAGTGCTCACAGGACCGACCTCATAGCTTAGCTTACTCACTCAGCTTTCCTAATAGCTGAAGTCAGAGGCTTAGCTGAGGTACTATTTACAATTTTTTTGCAGCTGATAGATTTTGGGTCCTAAAAACCCCATCAGCTTTATTTTCTGTGTGGCAGATCAGTACGTTGCTGCTCTCCTAGCTGCAAATAGCACGTACGCCACCTACTTGTGCGACTACTTGTGCGCACTTAATAATTTTTTCAGGGACTAGTGTGCTGCTACACAGACAAGTGTTAGCACACACTTAACCCGCCAGTAAGTGACGCCTACAGCAAACCTAACTCCATCTCGGTGGCTGTGCGCACTAAATAATTTTTTCAGGGACTAGTGTGCTGCTACACAGACAAGTGTTAGCACACACTTAACCCGCCAGTAAGTGACGCCTACAGCAACACCTAACTCCATCTCGGTGGCTGTGCGCACTAAATAATTTTTTCAGGGACTAGTGTGCTGCTACACAGACAAGTGTTGGCACACACTTAACCCGCCAGTAAGTGACGCCTACAGCAGCACCTAACTCCATCTCGGTGGCTGTGCGCAATAAATAATTTTTTCAGGGACTAGTGTGCTGCTTCACTGACAAGTGTTAGCACACACTTAACCTGCCAGTAAGTGACGCCTACAGCAACACCTAACTCCATCTCGGTGGCTGTGCGCACTAAATAATTTTTTCAGGGACTAGTGTGCTGCTTCACTGACAGGTGTTAGCACACACTTAACCTGCCAGTAAGTGACGCCTAGAGCAACACCTAACTCCATCTCGGTGGCTGTGCGCACTAAATAATTTTTTCAGGGACTAGTGTGCTGCTTCACTGACAAGTGTTAGCACACACTTAACCCGCCAGTAAGCGACGCCTACAGCAACACCTAACTCCATCTTGTTGACTGTGCATTTGTCAACAATGTCCCAAAAACACCAAATGCCCACAAAAGAGTTTGCAAAGGGACAGGGACGAGGTCGTGGCCCTAGCAGTCGTGAACAACAAGGCACTGGTAGAAGTAGACAGACGAGGATTGATCGATCCACCTTTCTGCTGTCTAAATTTCTCAGTACTCAACCTAAACGTGTCTTGAGGCCGGAAGAGCAAGACCAAATAACATCTTGGATGGCTGACAAGACCTCAACCACTGGTTCATGCAGCACACAATCATCCTTGACACCATATTCAAGTGCCGCTACTGACAACACGGGGTCATCTAATCCGCAAAATCTTCCTATTTCCTCAAGCCATCGCCAGACAGAGGAAAATTTTGACTGCGAACTTGGACACTCGGATGATTTATTTGGTTCTTATCAGCCATTCATACAACCTGACCTTTCTTTGTCACTGCCCGACCAGATACTTGAACGTACGTTCTATTCATGGACAAAGTTTGGATTCACCTCGTCCTGAAGAACGTCCCTTTCAACAAAGGCATACACCGTCTCAGGAGGTGGAGGATGATGATGATGATGAGACACACATCTCATCTGGCCAGCCTGAACAGTCACGTTATCCAGAAGACTTTGAGGAGGAAGGGGTGGATGATGAGACCACTGTTCCAACCTGGACACTTGACATGCATAGCCAACAGAGCAGCCAGGAGGAGGAAAGTGGGTATGTACCACCGCCTAAAGCACCCAGGCTTACTCCTTTATCCAGAATCCAACCTGTGACAACAGTAGCCCAAATTGTGTCAACTGTTGCACAAACTGTACCAACTGTTGCCCAAACTTTAACAACAGTTGGCCAAACTGTGTCTACAGTTTGTGTTGGCCAGAGTTATCTTCCAGTTCCTCCAACACAACCTAAAGGACGAACATCCATTGTCTGGTAATTTTTTAAAGATAGCCCATCAGTAGCAAATGTTGTTATATGTAACATCTGCTATGCCAGGCTAAGCAGAGGCCAGGGCAAAGCAAACTTGAGCACCAGCAGTATGCGTAAGCACATGAAGCACCCAAGTCAGTGGTTGGCCCATCAGGGTTCGACATCAGGGCCTTCTGATCTCAACACCGTTAGGCCACCTCCGATCCGTCCTTCACCATCTACTGTTCATGCAGCAGCTCCTACTCATACGATCTCCTCACAAGCTGCGTTAGACCAGAGATATGACAGTAGTCAAGTGACTTGTGAGTCTGCCCCAAATGTCCAGTTGTCTGTTCCACAGCTGTATGAGAGGCAGCGGAAGTACCAATCAACACACCCTTTTTCTCAACAAATGACAGCGCAAATTTCTAAGCTGTTAGCTGTAGAAATGCTGCCGTTTAGGCTTGTGGCTACTGAGGCTTTTCGGGAGTTGTTGGCTGTGGCAGCACCACGATACTCTGTCCCCAGTCGCTACTTTTTTTCACGTACTGCCGTACCCGCGTTACACCAGCACGTGGTTAACAACTTGAAGCGTGCACTAGCAAATGCTGTAAGCAGAAAAGTTCACCTGACAACTGACACCTGGACAAGTAGTTGTGGACAGGGCAGATATATATCACTAACGGCCCACTGGATCAACCTGGTCGAGAGTGTCCCAAAGTCTAATAGTGGAATATCTGCGATCCTACCAACTCCACGAATAGCGGGCACAACATCATTCCGGGTGTCCGCGTCCTCATATACTTCAACAACACAATGTGCGTCTTCTACTTCCTTGACCACTGCTGACTTGTCCGCAACATCACATCAAAGATGGGAGCTTTGCAGTACTGCATCAGCAAGGCGACAACAGGCTCTTTTTAAAGGGATCCTGTCACCCCCAAAACACCTCAAAACCTATTAAAAGCTGTCCCTACAGCATAGTAACACTTACCCTACACTCCTTTTAGATCCTAAATGCAGCAAGTGACATTGAAGAAAAATGTTATTATAGTACCTCATTATGGATGATAATGAGTGACTATGCTATTCATAGTCACCCTGGCAGGCGCTCCCTCTTCATGCTATCACGCCTCCATGGGCGTGATCTTGTAATCTGATTAAAATGCGCGCCTCCCCGCCGCTCTGTGGTGTCTCTGCCGGCCTGTAGTGGGGCTGGGTGACGCGATACGCGTCATTTCCGGCGCCGGGTGACGTATACACCCGCGCCGCTCTGTTAGCTTCAAAACGCGCACTGCGCTTGCGCATGCGCATGCGCAGTGCGGATCTTGAAGCCAACAGCGGCGCGGGTGTAAATACGTCACCCGGCGCCGGAAATGACGCGTATCGAGGCGTATGGAGGCGTGATAACATGAAGAGGTAGTGCCTGCCAGGGTGACTATGAATAGCATAGTCACTCATTATCATCCATAATAAGGTACTATAATAACATTTTTCTTCAATGTCACTTGCTGCATTTAGGAGCTAAAAGGAGTGTAGGGTAAGTGTTACTATGCTGTAGGGACAGCTTTTAATAGGTTTTGAGGTGTTTTGGGGGTGACAGGATCCCTTTAAGCTGATCTGTCTAGGTGACACACCTCATACTGCAACCGAGCTGTGGAAAGGTGTTAAGCAACAGACAGATGAGTGGCTGGCTTCACTGCAACTACAAACAGGTCTTGTTGTCAGCGATAACGGACGAAACCTTGTTGCAGCAATAAAGCTCGGTAACCTTCAACACGTGCCTTACATGGCTCACGTGCTGAACCTTGTAGTTCAGAAATTCATGAAAAATTACCCTGAGTTATCTGATCTACTAGAGAAGGTGCGTAGAAATTGCGGACATTTCCGACATTCATCCATGGCTCTTGCAAGTCTATCTGCCCTTCAACAGCAATTTAATTTGCCCAAACACAGGTTAATTTGCGACATGCCCACACGATGGAATTCTACATTCCATATGTTGGCAAGGTTCAATGAGAAGCAGAGGGCAATAGCGGAATATCAGCTGCAACATGCCCGTCACCCCGGAAGTAATGCAAGACACATTGGTACTATGGAGTGGGTCTGGATCGCTGACCTTTGCGAGGCTCTAGAGAACTTCGATTACTGCACAAAACTGGTCAGCGGTGATCAGTCCATTATTAGTCTCACCATCCCCATGCTCTGTTTGCTTCAAGAATCTCTCCTGAGTCTTAAAACAGAATTATTGAGGGCACAGCGGAGGGCTATGGAGCCAGATTTTAACATCCACGATCAGAGCCAGCAAAGCCAATTTCAGCCTACAACATTGGCTGCAGAACAAGACAGTGATGAGGAAGATGAAGACGATTTATTTCTCCATGGTACTGATGTGAACCCTGATGGTACTCCCAACCCCGGGTTTATGTCGGTACAGCATGGGTGGGCTGAAGAGGAGGAGGCAGAGACCGATTTTGAGACCATGATGCCTATTGTTCATCAGTCAGGTGACACAGAAGAGATGAGTCTTTGTAGCCTAGCACACATGTCTGACTTCATGTCTCAATGTCTGTCCCAAGATCCACGCGTCATTAACATCTATGACAGCGACCTCTACTGGTTGTCAACATTCTCTGACCCACGCTACAAAGACAAGTTTCCATCGCTGCTGTTACAGTCACCGAGGGGCTTAACGATGGATTATTTCAAGAGTGTTGTTGTTGAGAATTTGATGTCAATTTCACCCTCTGACTCCGCTATACCCAGAACAAGCAGCTCTTTTCCACAGCAGCCTTTGGTTGGGACACAAACGGCCACAATGTCAAGAAGAGGTGGTGGTAAGATGTCCACCAACTGGGCGATGTTCAACAGACCTTCCAATCTGCAACGGATTGTGCCTACGGTCACCTTGAGTAGGAGACAAACATTGTCAAACATGTTGAATGAGTATGTGTGTGACACTACCAGCTTCTTAATCGACCCCTCTGTACCCTTTAATTACTGGGTTTCCAAGCTTCACACTTGGACTGAGCTGTCTTTGTATGCCTTGGAGTTGCTGGCCTGCCCAGCTGCTAGTGTGACATCAGAGCGTGTTTTCAGTGCCGCTGGGGGAATTGTCACTGATAGAAGGTCACGGCTGACTACAGAAAATGCCGACAGGCTGACTCTCATTAAGTTTAACAAGGACTGGATATCATCAAAGTTCTTAACCCCTCCAGACGACAGTACCCAAACCTAGAGGGACATAATCAAATTTGATATGTTTGGCTGACTGCGGTTTAAACATTATGTCCTTTTCTGACACGAAGGATAAACAATGTGCCTCTGCTAAGAAGCTTTGATAACTCATGTTCCTGCTACACTTGCTGCATGACTACAAAACTACACAATCAGTTTCAGCAATGTTACTTTACTACTGCATGCACTTGTGATGATTTTTGAACGTTGATTTTTGTCAGACAATCCAATACAGTCTATTGGCTGAAATTTTAAAGGCAACAAGCCTATGCCTGCATAGTGGGCA
Organism: Allobates femoralis; assembly: GCA_033576535.1. NCBI lineage: Eukaryota > Metazoa > Chordata > Amphibia > Anura > Aromobatidae > Allobates > Allobates femoralis. The sequence continues at coordinate 21,237 of JARQOC010002123.1, forward strand.
TTTCTCAAACTGCAATAAAATATATTGTTTGGCTCAAGTGCCTTGCATTAATTTTAAAAATTTTGATCCCGCCCCTTGGGCTAATTTTTTGAGGCAACAAGCCTATGCCTGCATCGTGGGTGTTGCTTGTACTATGCTCGTGAGACAAGCAAGAATATAGTATGGGCCACGCGCCCTCCTCTATTTCTAAAAAGAGTTTATAAAGCCCTTTGAGCTAATTTTTTGAGGCAACAAGCCTATGTCCGGATCTTGGACGTTGCTTGTACTATGCTCTCAGGACAAGCAAGAATATAGTATGGGCCACACGCCCTCCTCTATTTCTAAAAAGAGTTTATAAAGCCTTTTGAGCTAATTTTTTGAGGCAACAAGCCTATGCCTGCATTGTGGACGTTGCTTGTATTATGATCCTGCTGGAGCCTGGCGAAGGGTCCCACTGTACGCTACGGAGATAACGCGTAGACGCGCTGTGTTGCAAGTAGACGTCCCAGCCTCTCGCATCTGTGTTCCTAGTGTTGTTGCCATACCGAGTCATTAAGTAACCCCCCCAAACACAGGCACTATTTATTTGTCAGCAACATTTGTTTGTGCAGTCATGATTTTACACATACTAACCAAGGTGCCTTCATGCGCTGTAAAGTACTTGCTAATGATGATGACTTTAAGCCCACCCACAAAACAACCTACACATCCATTCCCTGAAAAAAGACAGACACAAAGCAGTTTTTTTACAAATGTGTATTATTACGCCTTAATGGCAAAGATGTCTGTTTTTTTTTTGGTTTTTTTGTTAGCTTTCTAAAAGCTCACAAACCAGAAAAAAACAATGATAAATTGTGCAATGCACCTTTTCGATAACAAAACAAACAAACAAACAAACAAAAAAAGTGGGCCCTACAGCTGGTGGTAGGTTGGCTCATTGTGTGGGGTAGCCTCTACCGGGCCACCATCACTCTGGTCGTGGAGAAGGTCCAGGGCCCCATGGATTACCTCACCCAATGTTTGTAACCCTGTAGTGTGGTTCATCTGGGCCGGTTGGCCTTGGGTTGGTAGGCCCCTGTTTGGTGGACACCACCTCTGGGTCGCCACGTAGCTGTCCCGGGGTGTGGGCCTGTCCAGTCTGTTGGAGCTAGACTGCTGCCACCCCTCCATATAAGAAAATACCTGGCCAGGGTGGTTTGGGGGCCTACAGGCATCAAGGACAATGTGGATTGCTCACCTTGCCCGCAGTCATCTCTCCAATGGAATGAGAGACAAGAAAGGTGTGAGACTGCGGGCAAAGTCAGCATCACATTGTCCTAGGTGGTAATTTTGTGCCCCCGGGATCTGAGCAGGGCTGCTGGGGTTCTGTTGACTCCCCACACTGCTGGCAGTCGGCAGTGGAGCAAGGTGGATGGCCAGAGGTTGGTTTTGGTGGGGAGCCGGTTGTGGTGGCCCTTCAACCTCCTCTTCTTCCTGTGGCTGGCCATGCCCCAATGGTGGTGGTGGTGGTAGTGGTACTCTCTCCTCCACTCCAAGTCGGGGTGGTTCAGGGGCCTCCCTCGCCTCCTCAGGCAGCTGTGGTGGCGGGTTACGACGCCGCATCTGGTAGTGAGCAACTCTGTGGGTAAATATAAAAAAAATGTGGTGAATGGGTTGCGTTTGGAAACAAAACCATAGGCCAAACATAAAATGGACACGCTTTTTTGACTCAGTGTATCTGTGTATTCTGTGTCTTTTCATTGTTGGCCTTAAGAAGGAATTGCAGCAAATACATTAAGGACATTTTGGCTCATGCCTCAACCAATATTGTATGTGTGGGTAGTGTTGGTCCACGATTTTTTGGCATTACATTAGAAATTTAAAAATTTGTCTGCACTATTACACTGTGCCCTGCCTTAGGCAGGACAGCTATTTAGGCACTTGAAGACATATTAGTGGCCACAACTATTGCTTTGACTTTTTGTTGAAACTTTATGTGGACAAAGCTATAGCCTGACACTGTGAGGCAAACACATTCTTCAGGGTTGTTTGACATCAGATGGACACAAAAAGACTAAGTGTGGGCGGCCTTGGTCTCAATGCACATAACCCAGATCTATAGGCAGATGAGCAAGACAGGAAATGGAGTCCTGCAGCATAGGTGACACATGATCATTCGGCGTTAGTGCCCTACACTCCTTTTTGCTGCCATGTATGCTAATCAGGAATGTCTTGGTAAAAAAACACACAAAAAAGATGGCTTGGCTTTTGAAACGACTGTAATGGACATAGAGTATGGGGTTGTTTTTGAGCAGCAGGTCACACATCGTTGGTGCTAAACAAGGTGGTATGCACAGATGGACAGTTTTACAGTTATTCCAACGGGGCCGAACAAAAAACCGGGAGCAGCAAGGGCAAACCTTGGGTTTCTTAAAGGACCTTGGACATAAAAGCCTGTTGCACTTAAAATATGGCCCTCTTTAGTTTGATTTTATACAGCATTAATACACAATGTTTCCGGAGGATTCGTAATGTGGCCATGAGTTAACGACAAAAAAACTAAAATTCACATGTGGGCCCTAATATCTACTCCATCACCTTGCAGCCCCAAATATACCCATGGGAAAACTGAACCACACGTATTTGTAGTGATAGAGGGTATGTCCTGAAATGTGTGTTACTGTGTCAACAATCTGGGATGGTGTACAAACAGTTTAGTGCAAAAGGGGTATATCCTTGCAACGTTATTTAGCCAAAAAAAACACCCACAACTAAACGTGTAGGGATGTATGTGGCCCTTATGCAAGTCGAGGACATTTGGAACAGATACAAATGAGGCTTATGACAGGCAAAGCAGACAAGGCCACACACCTTAGAGGCCATTGCAGGGAAGAACATGGCTTTGTTCCACAAACATACCAACAATAATAGCTAATTGTGAGGTCACGGAACATTGTGTCTGACCACCCTGCAGAACATTGCTTATTTGTCCCAACGTCACAATGTGACTATAAATGTGTATGTCCTGGATCATTGCCAAAGGTAATAGAATTGTGTTGCACCATGGCAGAAACAAACCCCAGTGTGGGTATGTAAACCACCACACTCATTATAGAGCTTCATACGTAGACTGTGAGCCCTCGCGGACAGGGTCCTCTCCTCTTGTACCTGTATGACCTGATTGTCCTCATGTACTGTTTTTTGTCGTTAACCCTTATCCTTATGTAAAGTGCCATGGAACCTAATGGCGCTATATAAATAAATAATAATAACAATAATAGTACACAACAGTGCAGCAGACACATACCTTGGCATACGGACCACCGGTTCAAGGAAGGACAACCGGTCGTAGTGGCAATAGATCGGCCCTGGATCAGCTTCCGGTCCCCCCTCCATGATCTTGCGGTGTTGCCTTTTATGCTGATCCTGACAGCTCCTCCACCGTTTGATAATCAGGTCAACTGTGAAATGATTTCAAACCGGGTTTAGAACTCTGTAACATTTGAAAAACTAAAAGTATGTGTACAAATCAACAATAACATTTTATTCATGTTGTGTGTGTAATGTGTATACAAGGCACAGTGACACAACAGTGTGGAACATCATCAACAGCATTACGGACATTGAGCTCACGTGGCCACAATCACAAATGGGGCAGGGCACATGTCAACGCATAGAGAATGTAATAGTGCGGGCACCAGACTCCGCTCATTAGTGGTATTTATATACACCCAACCCCCTGGCCTTCAGAGCCAGGAGAACCAGCCCTTAAACTAAGTGTACTATTGTGACCCCATCCAAATATAGGCAACCATGCGACGGCGCATGATAACACATTGAGGGCCCTGTATACCCTACTATGGGGGCCCTGTATACCCACTGGGGGCCCTGTATACCCACTGGGGGCCCTGTATACCCACTGGGGGCCCTGTATACCAACTGCTGGGGGGCCTGTATACCCACGGGGGCCCTGTATACCCTATTATGGGGGCCCTGTATACCCACTGGGGGCCCTGTATACCCACTGGGGGCCCTGTATACCCACTGGGGTCCTGTATACCCACTGCTGGGGGCCTGTATACCCACAGGGGGCTGTATACCCTACTATGAGGGCCCTGTACACCCACTGCTGGGGGCCTGTATACCCATGGGGGCTGTATACCCTACTATGGGGGCCCTGTATACCCACTGGGGGCCCTGTATACCCACTGGGGGCCCTGTATACCCACTGGGGTCCTGTATACCCACTGCTGGGGGCCTGTATACCCACAGGGGGCTGTATACCCTACTATGAGGGCCCTGTACACCCACTGCTGGGGGCCTGTATACCCATGGGGGGCTGTATACCCTACTATGGGGGCCCTGTATACCCACTGCTGGGGGCCTGTATACCCACGGGGGGGGCTTTAGACCATACTATGGGGGCCCTGTATACCCACTGCTGGGGGCCTGTATACCCACTGCTGGGGGGCCTGTATACCCACGGGGGGGCTGTATACCCTAATATCGGGGGCATTTATACCCACTGGGGGCCCTGTATACCCACTGGGGGCCCTGTATACCCACTGCTGGGGGCCTGTATACCCACTGGGGGCCCTGTATACCCACTGGGGTCCTGTATACCCACTGCTGGGGGCCTGTATACCCACAGGGGGCTGTATACCCTACTATGAGGGCCCTGTACACCCACTGCTGGGGGCCTGTATACCCATGGGGGGCTGTATACCCTACTATGGGGGCCCTGTATACCCACTGCTGGGGGCCTGTATACCCACGGGGGGGCTTTAGACCATACTATGGGGGCCCTGTATACCCACTGCTGGGGGCCTGTATACCCACTGCTGGGGGGCCTGTATACCCACGGGGGGCTGTATACCCTAATATCGGGGGCATTTATACCCACTGGGGGCCCTGTATACCCACTGGGGGCCCTGTATACCCACTGGGGGCCCTGTATACCCACTGCTGGGGGCCTGTATACCCACGGGGGTCTGTATACCCTAATATGGGGGCCCTGTATACCCACTGCTGGAGGCCTTAATACCCACGGGGGGCTGTATACCCTACTATGGGGGCCCTGTATACCCACTGCTGGGGGCCTGTATACCCACGGGGGGGCTGTAGACCCTACTATGGGGGCCCTGTATACCCACTGCTGGGGGCCTGTATACCCACAGGGGGACTGTATACCCTACTATGGGGGCCCTGTATACCCCTTGCTGGGGGCCTGTATACCCACTGCTGGGGGGCCTGTATACCCACGGGGGGCTGTATACCCTAATATCGGGGGCATTTATACCCACTGGGGGCCCTGTATACCCACTGGGGGCCCTGTATACCCACTGCTGGGGGCCTGTATACCCACGGGGGTCTGTATACCCTAATATGGGGGCCCTGTATACCCACTGCTGGGGGCCTGTATACCCACGGGGGGCTGTAGACCCTACTATGGGGGCCCTGTATACCCACTGGGGGCCCTGTATCCCCTCTGCTGGGGGGCCTGTATACCCACGGGGGGGCTGTATACCCTAATATCGGGGGCATGTATACACACTGGGGGGCCTGTATACTCTGCAGGTGGAGCTGTATACTCTGCTGGGGGGCTGTCTACCAGTGATAGTCGCTGTATATCAGGATGGCGGTCAATATGGTTTCCCAGTTTTTTGGGGCTAAAGTAGGGGGATCGGCTTATACACGGGTCGGCTTATACACCACTATATACGGTAAATGCAATATAACGTGTGAACACATTTAACTCACCCATATTGCTCTGTGCATCATGGCCACTGCGATGGAATGCAGGGAACACGACTTGAGTGACCTCCCTCCAGGCTGTAGTCCGCTGGCCGTTATCCCCATAGGCAGGGTCAGTGGGCAGCCAAAGCAGGGGCCGAGCCTCCACCAGAGCAATCAACTGCAGGGTGTTGACAGGGGCCATGCTTGCTCTGTGTGTGTGCGCGTCCAGCCGGGCAGCTCGAGTCGGCTTATTTCCTGTTTGCTAAAAGCATGGGGTTTGCTGGAGAAAATCACTTGCCTCGCCTCATCGGCGCCAAATAAGACAAACACATGCGAGTTTGGCCTCGGAGACAGCAGCAAAATACAGTTGCGAGTGGGGTTTCCAACAAGACAATGCAAGCGCTTTCCGAGACACATCTGCGATTTTTAAATCGCACATTACTCGCTATTGCTCGCTTCCCCATTCATTAACATTAGACTCGCTAGACTCGCAACGAGTAGCGAGTCTTGGGCTCGGACTCGCTAGAGTCAAGCGATTCCGAGTAATTTAGGACTCGCCCATCACTAGTCACCGCCACCCACGGCTGCGCAAGCAGCACATCCTGGGTAGGATTCAGTGTGCCCTACTGCACAAACTGGGTGTTGAGCGTACCCGCAAGCAGATTATGAAAAAGCTTGCGGACCTCAAGCACAAGTGCCCAGGGAGGATTGCTGAGATTCGTGCCCGGATTGCCAGGCTGCGTGGTGAGTATGTGGCAAAGACAAACACACACATGGCAACCATAATAATCAAAACAGTACACAACCATCATGTTGTATTGTGTCATGCCACATAGTGTGACATGAGCCACCATGTGGATCTGTCACCAATGTGCACCTGTATGTTGGTCACACTGCAACATGAAGGTGTACAATACACTATTTTGTTAGAACAATGCAGACCATTAGAGTGGTCCTTGACGCCAAAATTTGTTGTGTAATGACAGCAAAGGTGACAACAACATATTAATGCTACTTTGAATACCCACATCACATCTCGCAGCACATATGTGTGCACTGTGACACATATCATTTGTCAACACATTGATCACAATACGCCAAACTGACTACAACTTGACTGCTATATGTTTGGCCACATGGTGCCACCACGCGATGCTTACTGTCTGCTCTTGTGTTAATGTTAAAAATCCATTCCATCCTAAACCAAGGGTATTTGACATCCCAAATATGTGGTCACTTGTGTTGTTGTCATGTCCCAAAACAGACTGGCCTGTCACCATAGGGTGGCGGCCGACCCTAACCTTTTACTGTACCCTTCACGCCGTCATGACATTCATACACACACAGTAGGTGTTTTCCCTATGTTGTTGTCCTTTGCTTAAATTGGTCTGGTGTCATGTTTGATATTACAGATGAGGAGGACACTGTGTCTGGGGAGGGCCAACACTCTCTTACCCCACCCGGGACACTCCCACCCCCTTCCCCGGAGGGCCCAGCCAGTTCATCAACACCACGGCACCACCCGCAGCTGCTCCGGAGGGCCCAGGCAGTCCCTCAACAACAGGGACACCACCCCCAGCTGCCCAGGAAGGCCCAGAAAGTCCCTTCACACCAGCCAGCCAAGGAGCACCCCCACCCAGCATCTCCAGCGCCTGGCCGAGCCCTGCTGTGGTGTCCTCCCCACACCCTGAAATTGAGCCTGCTAGTTCTGTGTATGGTGGTAAGTGTCTGCAAACTTCGACAAGCTTTCTAATCTACATCTTTGTGTGTGTGCCAGACAGCAGTATGTGAGTCCTGATATGTTCCTCATTTATATTTGTTTCAAGGAGGAAGAGCTGGCGCTGCAGGCTGGGCTGTCAGCCCATCCCCATCTCCTACAGATAGCACCCGGGATGGTGATGTGCAGCGTATGTATAATCCCTAACAATCCCTGCAACCACCCACCCACACCTACACAGGTCACTGAGTAATGTCCTTATTTCTCACACAGGTGTACCAACTAATGAGGAGCTGCTGCAGGCCCACCAGGAGGCACAGCAGCATCTGGAGAGGGCACACCAAGAAGGGCAGCAACACCTTGCCCGCTTGGGTACCATGATCAACACCCTCCAGGCAGCCCAGTCCCGCAGGGTCCCTACTCAACCAAACCCCCCCCAATAATGTGGCCACTGTCACATTCTAGTATATGTCCATGTTGGACCATTGTTGTTCTCCCTGTTGCCATGTTGGCACCCTTGTTTGTTAGGCCCATTGACCTCTTTTCTTCTAGTATCCCACATTGGGAAAGAGGGTAGTATGGTTTGTCTACTACTAAGGGCACTAAACAACTTGTCAACGATTAGAGACAAAAAATAAATGTTTGTGAGACTAATTATACGGTGTGATCACTTGTCTGTGCACATACAGGGAGACCTTGTCCCACTTAAAATGTGAAACACTACACATGGGCAATGACTTTGCATAGGTGTGCAGTGTGACATGATAAAAACCTCACCATACTGTGCCATTGGACCCGGGATGAAGTCGTATTTAACATGAGTGTCTCCAATATCACACACACATTACAAAACACACACAAACACACACAATTGCCTATGTCGGCAACAGAAGACTCCTATTCTCCTTATACTCACACATGTCACCTATGGATAGGCTTGTGCGTGATACCATGACACAAA
>JARQOC010002124.1:0-29606 GCA_033576535.1 Allobates femoralis
CACCGATTAATTTGAGACGTGGCAGGAGGAGACTGACTGGGAGAGAATGTAGCAACAGGTCAAGGACATACCTATTTTTGTTTAGCCAGTTAGCTACACCCAAACCCACAGGGCATGTCTGTGTCCCACAAGTTTCTCCCACCTGCACTGGAGGGCATGTCGTCCCATAGTCCCTCCATCGTGTTCTCCAGCGGTGGCCGTGATGGAGTGTGCTAGGGCAATGGTGGCAGAGATAGCCCCAGTGACCTTCCAAGAACGTTCAACAGCGGGATACCATCCCCAATGGTGTCCTTCAGTCTGGGCAACATTAAGAATCCTGGAAGGTAGTATTAATGCCAAGTACAGTGGACTTTCAACAAATAAAAAAAAGGCATCTTATTTGACAGATGACTAGGGATGGGCGAATCTACTCGCTAGGACTCGTTACTCGGCGAGTAGTAAGGGACTCGCAGGACTCGGTACTCGGCGAGTTTCCCAGTGATGACTCGCACGAGTCCAATGCAAATCAATATCAATCCTAGTTTTGTCAGAAACACTGACAAAACTAGGATTGCCATTGTTTGCATTGGACTCGTGCGAGTCATCACTGGCTACTGTGCCAGTGATAGCAGGGAGACTCGCAAAGTAACTGCTGTTTCTTTGCGAGCCGAGTCCAGCTGTCTTCTCTGTGCAGCTCCAGGGTCCTAGAACCTGCCTGCTCACAGACATGATGTAGAAGTGCTGAGATTGTTCTCAGTCTGCTCATTCCCTGTGCATGTAGCAGAGAGGACATCGCGTTTTGGACTACGTCGGACGGAAGAGGATTTTTTTAATTAAAGATGGAGTCCCTAATGGCTTTTTTTTTTATTTCAAATAAAAGATTTTCTCTGTGTTTTTTTAACCCTTTATTGGAGATTCTTAGTGGCTGGGTCAAACGTGGCCTGACATTAAGAATCTCGGGCTTAATACCAGCTTGTATAACAAAGCTGGTATTAACCCCTTTATTACCCAGCGTGCTACCGCCACCAGGGCCGCTGGAAGAGCGGGGTTCAGCGCCAGAGGATGGCGCTTCAATGAACGCGCCATCTTCTGGGGCGGCTGCGGGCTGCAATTTGCAGCGGGGGGTGCCCAGAAAGCTTGGGCATCCCTGCGCTGCGGATTCCAGCCCTCAGCTGCTTAGCTGTACCTGGCTAGACATAGAAATTGCGCGGAGCCCCACGCATTTTTTTAAAATTATTTAATGAATTTCAGAGTCAGAGTCTCAGAGTCAGAATCTCAGAATTTCATGAAATAATTTAAAAAAAATGCGTGGGGCTCCGCGCAATTTCTATGTCTAGCCAGGTACAGCTAAGCAGCTGGGGGCTGGAATCCGCAGCGCAGGGATGCCCAAGCTTTCTGGGCACCCCCCGCTGCAAATTGCAGCCCGCAGCCGCCCCAGAAGATGGCGCGTTCATTGAAGCGCCATCCTCTGACGCTGAACCCCGCTCTTCCAGCGGCCCTGGTAGCGGTGGCACGCTGGGTAATGAAGGGGTTAGGGCCAGCTTTGTATTATCAGCTGGCCCTAAGCCCGAAATTTATGGTGGTCACGCCAATATTAGACATGACCGCCATGAATTTCTATTAAATTGTTTTAAAAAAAACACAACACAAAGAAAATTTTTTATTAGAAATAAAAAAAAAAGCCATTAGGGACTCCATCTTTAATTAAAAAAATCCTCTTCCGTCCGACGCAGTCCAAAACGCGATGTCCTCTCTGCTACATCCCCTGTGTATAGATATAGATCTCTATGCACAGGGAATGAGCAGACTGAGAACAATCTCAGCTCTGCTACATCATCTCTGTGCACAGACATTCATGTCTGTACACAGGGAATGAGCAGACTGAGAACAATCTCAGCACTACTACATCAGGCAGCAGGCAGGCTCTAGGACCCTGGAGCTGGCAGCCAGCACAGAGGAGACAGGACTCTTATCTGTGCGAGTCAGCGATTACTTACAAAGTAAACGAGCAATGCAAATAAATGACAAAACTAGGATTGCTTCAGGCTGAAGCTTCCGAGACACATCTGCGAGTTGTAAATCTCACACTACTCGCTATTACTCGCTTCCCCATTCATTAACATTGGACTCGCTAGACTCGCAACGAGTAGCGAGTCCTGGGCTCGGACTCGCTAGAGTCAAGCGATTCCGAGTAATTTAGGATTCGCCCATCACTACAGATGACCCATCCTTTTGCTGGCATTTTGTCCAGAGAAGGACTTTTTTGAGTTGCTTTTTTTAGTTCCTCCTTGATTGAGGCCTGTGATTTTGTTAAGGTTATATTTCCCCTTCCCACGTTTTTCATCATTTGCATTTCCCCTACTGAATAAGCGGGCATGCATGCAACCTTTGGGGTACAACTCTAAGGCCTTAATGGTACAGCACTTCTGAACTCACAGACTTTGCTGGCTTCAGGATCAACATGCAGATTTTGATGCAGATTCTCATCATTTTGATGCAGAGGTGGTAGCTCCGGGGGTCTTGAGGCGGCAGCTCCGGTGGTGGTGAGGTGGGAGCCAATTATGGCAGGCTGTAAGCTTTTCTGAAGATATGGGTTTACAAGTTCCACCTCAAGGTTCTGAGAGTGGTGGATAATCGGACGTGTTGCGGCACAGAATTCCAAAGGATGGGGTAAATTCAGGAAGTCTTGGAGGTGATTGGGTGAGGAATGAATAAGTGTGGATGAGAGGAGGAGGTCTTAGGAAGATGTGAGGGATAATATTGGGAGATTAGTTTGTATATATAGGGAGGGTTCAGGTTGTGGTCAGCTTTGTACGTCAGTGTTAGTAGTTGGGAGCCAATGGAGGGATTTTCAGAGGGGAGAAGCAGGGGAGTAACAATTAGAGAGGTGGATTAGTCGGGTAGCAGAGTTAAGGACAGACTGAAGAGGTGTGAGAGTGTTAGAAGTGAGGCCACAGAGGAGGAGGTTGCAGTAGTCAAGGCAGGAGATGATGAGGTATGTACAAGCATCTTACTAAATTGAGTTTTGAGGAAAGAACGGATTCTAGAAATATTTTAGAGGTGGAGGTGACAGGAGGTGGCGAGACTTTGGATGTTTGATGGAGACAGCAGAGTCAAGAGTTACTTCGAGGCAGCGGATTTCAGTTGCAGGCGAGAGCGTGATGTCATTTACCATGATCAATAGTTCAGGTAGGGAAGATATGTGAGCTGGAGAAAAGATAATGAGCTTGGCTTTGACAACGTTGAACTGTAATGTCCGATATTGTCTGTACATGTCCCCTTGGAACTGTAAAGCGCTGCAGAATATGCTTATTGCTACAGCAATAAACATTTTTATTACTATGGATTTGATTAAAAACACTTAGAATTTAAAGTGGCAGGATAGGTCATCAATTTGAGATCAGTGGGGGTCCCATACCTGACCAATCTGCTGATATCTGCTCTAGTGTCTGCCGATTGTCAACACGTTGAACAAAAACTGGGTTAAGAAAATCATATATTTAACGAGCAATTTTTGTCGAGAGTTTTGTGAGTTTTCAGATGCGGTTACGGAGCACTAATTTAACAAGCACATGTAAACTCTTTGTCCTTACAATGTACCTGTCTACTGACATCATCTTAGTCCTTGCTGCAGGTTCTCTCCTGTACAGTAGACTTCTTTAAGCAGAATATAATTACTCTACGGTATTGGAGATATAATATTAGCATGAACATGATTTTGTGTTATACAGAGACTGAATATACCACCAGACTTCAGTTTTTTGGCTATATTTATGCCACTGCCCTTTCGTAAAATGCATATCTGGTATTATTTAGTATTCTATTATACCTTACTGTAAGAATATTTTAGCATTTAACAAACTGTCTACCTGACATATACATAGATAAAATACATTATTCTACCTTGCAGGGGTAGAAATGATGGTTTAAGTATATTTTATAGAAACTTTCAGTTACAAGAAAACCGGGGTCATTAATCTTGTTTTACATCGTTCGGCAGGTTTTTCACAGTGATAAGTGAGGAATAAGTAAAATTATAATTAACTGTGTGCAATGCTCTGTTAGCTCCAAATATACTTTGTTAATAGAAAGCAGAATTATTCATACCGGGAACTTGACGTGGGTGAGCTTGATTTTTTTTGTTCCTTATTCAAAAAGATTTGCATAAAAATGTATTATAAAAATGATTTCTTTTATTTAACCAGTTCGATAGCAAAGCTTTCCTTTACCTGGAGCAAAAATTTAGTTTGCTGCCAAAGTCGTATGTAAATAATCTAGTTGTGGGTGTAACTACAAAAGGTGCTAGGGTTGTAATTTCCCCCAGGCCCTGGAGCTTAAAGGGAACCTGTCACCTGAATCTAAGTGCCTACACTATCACTAGCTGTCCCTACACCTTCCTAGCTGCTCCCTATCTATCCCTTTCTCATCTAAAGTGTCCCTATTAAACATCTGAAAAATAAGTTTAAACTTACTGAAGTCCCCGAGGTTGGGGGACTGGAAAGGCGGGCCCACGCTCCATTCAGCAGTCCTCCATGGTTTATCGCATGCCCTGCTGGGTGGCATTATTCTTCATTACTCTCCGCCCCCACCATTTGGAATCTCCCGCCCTCTGTGACATGGTATGCACCGGCCGCGACGTCACATCCGGCGCGGTGCATTATGGGGCCGGTCACGTGATCAGCCCTAGTGCATTATGGGGCCGATCACGTGATCGGCCTGGCTTCAATAAGCACATTGTGCATGCGCGGAGTGGGCCGATCACGTGATCAAGCCCATAATGCACTAGGGCCGATCACGTGACCGGCCCCATAATGCACCGGCCGGATGTGACGTCGCGGCCGGTGCATACCATGTCACAGAGGGCGGGAGATTCCAAATGGTGGGGGCGGAGAGTAATAAAGAATAATGCCGCCCACCGGGGCGTTCAATACACCATGGAGGACTGCTGAATGGAGCGTGGGCCTGCCTTTCCAGTCCCCCCATCCTCGGGGACTTCAGTAAGTTTAAACTTATTTTTCAGATATTTAATAGGGACACTTTAGATGAGAAAGGCATATATAGGGAGCTAGGAAGGTGTAGGGACAGCTAGTGATAGCGTAGGCACTTAGATTCAGGTGACAGGTTCCCTTTAAGGGCCCTTTCACATCAGCGTTTTTTGAAATTCGCGGCAGATGCGGAGAAAAAAACGCATCTGCCGCGATTACCGCATACTGGCTGCACTTGCGGCACGGTTGCGGCGCGGTTGCGACAAGCCCCATAGAAAGTATAGGCGGGCTTGCAGCAGGTGCGGCAAGTGCGGTTTTGGCACTTGCGGCAGGTGCGGCCGCGAAAAAAAATGCTGTCAGCCGCGTTTTTTTTCGCGGCCGCACCTGCCGCAAGTGCCAAGACCGCACTTGCCGCACCTGCCGCAAGTCCGCCTATACATTGTATGGCGTTTACCGCAACCACACCGCAACCGTGCCGCAAGTGCAGCCGGTATGCGTTTTTTTCACCGCATCTGCCGCGATTTCAAAAAACGCTGATGTGAAAGGGCCCTAAGGGGCCTAAAGGTCCCTTTTGAGCTTAGATGAATGGAAAAATATCAACGTTGATAATTGAGCACCAGGACCTTTTTTCAGTGGCAAATGTGTCATGAGTGTCTGTTGTCTTTAGGAGACTTGTGACAGCTCTGGGATCTGAGCTTCACTTAAATTTGTGAAGCTCAGGGATGTAAATATTATTGCTTTCCTTTGGACCAGCAAGAGTTAATGTAATTTTCCTTGCTGGTAACTCCTGTTTAGTTCATCTCAGCTGCTGACGGTATGTGACTACTCTCCTTTCCTTTAAATAGTCACATGATCAATCACCTGATGCCAGTAATAGATTAATTCTATTCTGACTATCTTGGAGGAAGGTGCAATTGCCGGAGTTCTGATGTTGGAGCCTTGTCATTTGCAGTACTTGTGTTAGGAGGTATCCGATCCCCCGCTCCCTATCATCAGAGTCTTCCTCTCCTTTTACAACCAGTTGTACCTCTGTGTTGCCCCATGTGCAAGACATCCAGTTGATGCATGACAAAATGTCCCATTCATTTCCTTTATTCACGGACAGCAGGCACATAAGAGGAACTGTATATCAGGATGACCTGTAGCTGTTTCACATGTAAATTTGCATTTCCAAGCCTCTTGAGAAAGTATATTCACACACAAAATGGCCAGTGAAAATCCTGTGATACTGTTCCTCCAAGTACAAGCTATCCATGAATAATGAAATTGAATGGACATTTGCTGCCAAATGAATCTCCTAGCACACAAATCATTTATACTACAATAAAAGGAGTAGCCTGGAGCAAATCACACATATATTACATATAAAGTTGTTCCTAAAGTAGCACAACCCTATACGTGAGACTATGTCAACAAAGTGTAAAATGCAACCCAGTCCGAGTTATACTACCTTAGAAAGGCACCAATGTAATTTTATGAAAATGCTATTACTATTAAATACTCAAACACTGTGTATAACTCCATTCACTATTAATCTTTACCATGTCTTTTATTTCACTGTTTGTTTTCTTATGTGCTCTCGCCACCAGCTTTTATCACTCTATCCCCCCTCCATCACCACTCATTCACATCAGCCCCTCTCTCCTGCCCTACTCCATGTACAGCTCCTATGCTATCTTCAGTTTACTAAAGATTCTCAGCCCATCATATTCCAAAGTTTGTCATAATAAATCATGTCCTAATTCCAAAAACTATCTGCTCTTTCTCTTTTTACTGCTGCTCCTCTCAGGTGATATCTCTCCCTACCCTGGTCCGCCCTCTGCTAACTTCAACCCCTCTCCCACCTCACACAGAAACCTCACTAACCTTATTAACATTACCTGCACAACTTCATCTCCCTCTTTTAATTGCGCTCTCTGGAATCCACGGTATGTATGCAAGAAACTTCCCTTCATTCATAACTACTTTCTCACTAACTCTCTTAACCTCCTGGCCCTAACTGAAACCTGGATCTAGGATACAGACACTGCTTCCCCTGCTGCTATTTCTTATGGCGGCTTACATTTCTCTCATTCCCCGAGACCTGGGAATAGACATGGTGGTGGAGTTGGCTTACTCCTGTCCCCACAATGTACTTTCCAGGTCATTCCTCCAGCCCCATTACTCTCATTCCCCTCTTTTGAGATTCACACCATTAGGCTATTACATCCCCTTCCCCTCAGAGTAGCGGTGGTATATCGCCCCCCCAGGGTCACCCACCCAGTTCCTTGACCATTTCTCCACATGGTTGATACACTTCATGTCCTCAGAATTACCAACCCTCATTCTGGGAGACTTTAACATCCCCATAAGCAGCCCCCCCTCCCCATCTGCATCCCAGCTCCTATCTCTAACCACGTCACTCGGCCTCTCACAGCTCTCAACCTCTGAGACACACAAGGGTGGCAACACCCTTGACCTGATCTTTACCCGGCTCTGCTCCACCTCCTCCTTAGATAACTCACTTCTTCTCTCCGACCACAACATTCTCTCCTTCTCACTTACTAACCCTCACTCACCACAGCCACCCCTACCTATCAAACATCCAGAAATCTACAGGCCATTAACCCTCATGCACTCACAGACTCCCTCATCTCATCACTGTCCCCAATCTCCTCATTCTCCGGTCCAGATCTGGCAGTAAATCACTATAATAACACTCTCAGGAGCACTCTGGACCAAGTAGTGCCCCTCACCCTCAGAGCCTCCAAGCATAGAACAAAACAGCCATGGCTCACATCACAAACTCGATTTCTCCAGCGCTGCTCTAGGAGTGCTGAACGCCTATGGAGGAAAACTCGCTCACCAGAAGACTTTATCCATTATAAATTCATGCTAAAAACCTACAACTCCGCCCTTCACCTTGCCAAACAAACCTACTTCACCACCCTGATTTCCTCACTATCTAACAATCCAAAAAAACTCTTTGACACCTTTCACTCTCTCCTCAGTCCTAAAGTGCAGGCCCCCCATCACCGACCTCTGTGCTGATGATCTGGCCTCTTACTTTATGGAGAAAATAGACAACATCCACCAGGAAATCAGCTCCCAGCCTTCAAGCGCTGACACTCCCATTCTTCACCACATCTTCTCCTGCTCACTCTCCACACACATTTGACCCAGTTACAGAAGAAGAGGTTGCCAGGCTCCTCTCTTCTTCTCGTCCCACTACATGCACCACTGACCCCATCCCCTCAAACCTACTACAGTCTCTCCGTCTGGTCGTCACCACTCACCTAACCAAAATCTTCAACCTCTCCCTCTCTTCTGGCATCTTCCCCTCCCCCTTCAAACACTCGATCTTTACTCCATTATTAAAGAAAACTTCTCTCGACCCATCCTGCACAAATAACTACAGACCAGTCTCCAACCTCCCCTTCATCTCTAAACTCCTGGAGTGCCTGGTCTACTCCCGCCTCACTCGTTACCTCTCCGCTCACTCTCTTCTAGATCCATTACAGTCTGGATTCTGCCCCCTTCACTCTACAGAAACTGCCCTCATCACAGTGACCAATGACCTACTGACAGCAAAACGTAATGGCGACCACTCTCTGTTTATTCTTCTAGATCTCTCTGCAGTTTTGACACTGTTGACCACCATCTCCTACTCTCTATGTTGCACTCCATTGGTATAAAGGACACCGCTTTCTCCTGGCTCTCTTCCTATCTTTCTAACCAATCATTTGCTGGCTCTACTTCTCCCCCTCTTCCTCTCACTATTGGGGTCCCTCAGGGTTCAGTCTTTGGACCGCTTCTCTTCTCTCTCTACACAGCCCGGATTGGACACACCATCAGCAGATTTAGCTTCCAGTACCATCTCTATGCTGACGACACACAATTATACACTTCAGCTCCTAACCTTACCCCTGCAGTGTTAAAGAACACCAATTAGATCCAGGGATGGTGTATAGACAGTCCGCGCTGCTTATAAACTACATGCAATGAAAACTAGTTGTGGGTGCAGACATCTAGATAAGGTGAGTGCACCTCTTTTTGATCTGAGTGTGGAATCAGTGTCATATTGATAGGGCACTATTGCGCCTCGCTTGTCTCCTTTATCTTTTTCTAAAGAACACCAATGACTGTCTAGCTGCTGTTTCTAACATCATGTCGGCTCTCTATTTAAAACTCAACCTCTCCAAAACTGAACTGCTTTTGCTCCCGCTCTCCACTAACCTCCCTAAATCTGACATCTCTCTGTGTGCGGTACTACGATAACTCCTAGAGAGCAGGCTCGCTGTCTGGGTGTCATGTTTGACACCGATCTCTCCTTCACCTCCTACATACAATCTCTCATCCGTTCTTGTCGCTTACACCTGAAGAACATCTCTAGAGTCCGCCCCTTTCTCACCATTGCAACTAAAACCCTCACCGTGGCCCTAATCTACTCCCGCCTTGATTATTGCAATTCTCTATTAATCGGCCTCCCCCTCTCTAAACTTTCCCCTCTACAGTCCATCCTTAATGCAGAAGCCAGGATCACCTACCTGGCCAATCGTTACTCAGATGCCTCCGCTCTGTGCCAGTCATTGCATTGGCTGCCTATACACTGCAGGATAAAGTTCAAATTGCTTGTTCTCACCCACAAAGCTCTTCACAATGCAGCGCTCCCCTACATCTTCTCCCTCATCTCTGTCTATCACCTCACCCGTTCTCTACGTTCTACAAACGGCCTTCGACTAACATCTGCACTAATCTGATCCTCCAACTCCCTGCTCCAAGACTTCTCCCGAGCCGCACCAATTCTCTGGAATGCTCTAACCCAAGAAATCAGGACCATCCACAACTTGCATGGCTTCAGACGCTCCCTAAAAACACATCTTTTCAAGGCGGCCTATCATGCTCCTTAACAATATTCCTTTGTACTGTACATAGCCCATTCACTATCTCTCTCAACATAACTCTTCTTTAAATTCCAGCAAAACCATAAGGTCTACATAGATGTCTGATGACCATTCATTAGTGATGGGCGAATCCTAAATTACTCGGAATCGCTTGACTCTAGCGAGTCCGAGCCCGGGACTCGCTACTCGTTGCGAGTCTAGCGAGTCCAATGGGGAAGCGAGTAATAGCGAGTAGTGTGAGAGTAGTAGTGTGAGATTTACAAATCGCAGATGTGTCTCGGAAGCTTCAGCCTGAAGCAATCCTAGTTTTGCCATTTATTTGCATTGGACTCGTTTACTTTGCAACTGTAATCGCTGGGAAACTTGCACAGATAAGAGTCCTGTCTGCTCAGTGTGCTGGCTGCCACAGCTCCAGGGTCCTAGAGTCTGCCTGCTGCCTGATGTAGCAGAGCTGAGATTGTTCTCAGTCTGCTCATTCCCTGTGCATAGACATCTATATCTATGCACAGGGATGAGCAGAGAGGACATCGCGTTTTGGACTGCGTCGGACGGAAGAGGATTTTTTTAATTAAAGATGGAGTCCCTAATGGCTTTTTTTTTATTTCTAATAAAAAAATTTCTCTGTGTTGTGTTTTTTTAAAACAATTTAATAGAAATTCATGGCGGTCATGTCTAATATTGGCGTGACCGCCATAAATTTCGGGCTTAGGGCCAGCTGATAATACAAAGCTGGCCCTAACCACTTTATTACCCAGCGTGCCACCGCCACCAGGGCCGCTGGAAGAGCGGGGTTCAGCGCCAGAGGATGGCGCTTCAATGAACGCGCCATCTTCTGGGGCGGCTGCGGGCTGCAATTTGCAGCGGGGGGTGCCCAGAAACCTTGGGCATCTCTGCACTGCGGATTCTAGCCCCCAGCTGCTTAGCTGTACCTGGATAGAAATAGAAATTGCGCGGAGCCCCACGAATTTTTTTTTAATTATTTCATGAAATTCTGAGATTCTGACTCTGACTCTGAGACTCTGACTCTGAGACTCTGACTCTGACTCTGAGACTCTGACTCTGAGACTCTGACTCTGACTCTGAGACTCTGACTCTGAGACTCTGACTCTGAGACTCTGACTCTGAGACTCTGACTCTGACTCTGAGACTCTGACTCTGACTCTGAGACTCTGACTCTGACTCTGAGACTCTGACTCTGAGACTCTGAGACTCTGACTCTGAGACTCTGACTCTGACTCTGAGACTCTGACTCTGACTCTGAGACTCTGACTCTGAGACTCTGACTCTGAGACTCTGACTCTGACTCTGAGACTCTGACTCTGAGACTCTGACTCTGAGACTCTGAGATCTCTGAACTCTTGACTTGAACTCGACTCTGAGACTCTGAGACTCTGACTCTGACTCTGACTCTGAGACTCTGAACTCTGCTCTGACTCTGACTCTGCTCTGAACTCTGACTCTGAGACTCTGACTCTGAGACCTGACTCTGAGACTTGACTCTGACTCTGAACTTGACTCTGAGACTCTGACTCTACTCTGACCTGCTGAGACCTGACTCTGACTCTGACTCTGATGACTCTGACTCTGACTGAGACTCTGACTCTGACTCTGAGACTCTGACTCTGAGACTCTGACTCTGAGACTCTGAACTCTGAGACCTGAGACTCTAGACTTCTAGACTCTGACTCTGAGACTCTGACTCTGAGACTCTGTCAGCTCTGACTCGAGACTCTGACTCTGAGACTCTGACTCTGACTCTGACTCTGAGACTCTGACTCTGAGACTCTGACTTGAGACTCTGAGACTCTGACTCTGGACTCTGACTTGACCTGACTCTGACTCTGAACTCTGACTCTGAGACTCTGACTCTGACTACTCTAGACTCTGAGACTCTAGACTCTGACGATCTGAGACTCTGACTCTGACCTACTCTACTCTGAGACTCTGACTCTGAGACTCTGACTCTGAGACTACTCACTCTGACTCTAGACTCTGACTCTGATCTGAGACTCTGACTCTGACTCTGAGACTCTGACTCTGAGACTCGACTCTGAACTCTGACTCTGACTCTGACGACTCTGAGATTCTGACTCTGAGATCTGACTCTGAGACTCTGAGACTCTGACTCTGAGACTCTGACTCTGACTCGACTCTGAGACTCTGACTCTAGACTCTGACTGATCTGACTCTGAGACTCTGACTCCTCTGAGACTCTCTCTGAGACTCTGAGACTCTGAACTCGACTCCTGAGACTCTGGAGACTCTGACTCTGACACTCTGACTTGACTCTGAGACTCTGACTCTGACTCTGAGACTCTGACTCTGACTCTGAGACTTGACATCTGAACTCTGAGACTCTGACTCTGGACTGACTCTGACTCTGAGACTCTGACTTGACCTGAACTGACTCTGAACTCTGAGACTCTGAGACTCTGACTCTGAGACTCTGGACTCTGACTCTGAGACTCTGAGACTCTGACTCTGACTCTGAGACTCTGACTCTGACTCTGAGATCTGACTCTGAGACTCTGACTCTGAGACTCTGACTCTGACTCTGAGACTCTGACTCTGAGACTCTGACTCTGAACTCTAGATTCTGACTCTGAAACCTGACTCTGAGACTCTGACTCTGAGACTCTGACTCTGAGACTCTGACTATCTGACTCTGAACTCTGAGACTCTGACTCTGAGACTCTGACTCTGAACTCTGACTCTAACTCTGAACTCTGACTCTGACTCTGGACTCTGACTCTACCTGAATTGACTCGACTCTGAGACTCTGATTCTGACTCTGAAACTCTGAGACTCTGAGACTCTGACTCTGAGACTCTGACTCTGAGACTCTGACTCTGACTCTGACTCTGAGACTCTGACTCTGACTCTGACTCGAGACTCTGACTCTAACTCTGAGACTCTGACTTGCTCTGAGACTCTGACTCGACTCTGAGACTCTGACTCTGACTCTGAGACTCGACTCTGACTCTGAGACTCTGACTTGACTCTGAGATCTGACTCTGACTCTGAGATCTGACTCTGAGACCTGAGTCTGACTCTGACTCAGACTCTGAGACTCTGATCTGACTCTGAGAGACTCTGACTCTGACTTCTGACTCTGACTCTGGAGACTCTGACTGCTCTGAGACTCTGACCTGAACTTGCCTACTCTGAGACTCTGAACTCTAGACTCTGAGACTCTGATCTGAGACGACTCTGAGATGACTCTGACTCTGAGACTCTGACTCTGAGATCGACTTGACTCGACTCTACTGAACTCGAGTCTGAATCTGATCTGAGACTACTCTGATCTGACTTGGAGACTGTCTGACTCTGACTTGATCTGAGTCTGACTCTGAGACTCTGACTCTGACTCTGAGACTCTTGAGACTCTGACTCTGACTCTGGACTCTGACTCTGAGACTCTGACTCTGACTCTGAGACTCTGCTCTGAGACTCTGACGACTCTGACTCTGACTCTGAGATTGACTCTGGACTCTGAGATCTGATCTGACCTAGACTGACTCTGATCTGACTCTGAGACCGATCTGACTCTGAATAGACATGACTCTAGACTCGACTCTGGACTCTGACTCGCTACTCTGAACCTGACTGAGACTCTGACTCTGAGACTCGATCTGACTCTGAACTCTGACTCTGACGACTGACTCTGACTCTGAGACTCTGACTCTTGAGACTTGACTCTGAACTCTGACTCTGAGACCTGACTCGACTCTGACTCTGACTCGACTCTGACTCTGACTCTGACTTGATTGACTCTGACTCTGACTCTGAGCTGACTCTGACTTGACTCGACTGACTGACTCTACTCTGACTCTGACTAACTATGACTCTGACTTGACTCTGACTCTGACTCTGACCTAGACACTCTGAGACTGACTTAGACTCTGATCTGACTGTCTACTCTGAGACTTGACTCGAGATCTGACTCTGACTCTGAGACTCTGACTCTGAGACGATTCTCTCTGAGACTCTGACTTGTGATCTGACTGACCTGCTCGAGACTCTGACTCTGGACTCGATCTGACTCTGACTCTACTCTGACTCTGACTCTGACTTGACTCTGACTCTGACTCTGAGACTAGACTTGATCTGACTCTGAGACTCTGACTCTGAGACTCTGACTCTGACTCTGAACTCTGACTCTGAGACTCTGACTCTGAGACTCTGAGACTCTGACTCTGAACTCTGAGACTCTGACTCTGACTCTGAGACTCTGACTCTGAGACTCTGACTCTGAGACTCTGAGACTCTGACTCTGAGACTCTGACTCTGGACTCTGAGACTCTGACTCTGGACTCTGACGACTCTGAACTCTGATGACTCTGAGACTTGATGACTCTGAATCTGAGACTCTGAACTCTGACTCTGACTCTGAGATCTGACTCTGACTCTGAGACTCTATTGACTCTGAACTCTGACTCTGAGACTCTGACTCTAGACTCTGACTCTGAGACTCTGACTCTGACTCTGAGACTCTGACTCTAGACTCTGACTCTGAGACTCTGACTCTGACTCTGAGACTCTGAATGACTCTGAGACTCTGAGACTCTAGAACTCTAGACTCTGACTCTGAGACTCTGAGACTCTGACTCTGAGACTCTGAGGACTCTGACTCTAGACTCTGAGACTCTGACTCTGGACTCTGACTCTGAGAGACTCTGACTCTGACTCTGAGACTCTGACTCTGAGACTCTGACTCTGACTCTGAGACTCTGGACTCTGAGACTCTGATGACTCTGAGACTCTGACTCTGACTCTGAGACTCTGACTCTGAGTCTGACTCTGACTCTGAGACTCTGACTCTGAGACTCTGATCTGAACTCTGACTCTGAGACTCTGACTCTGAGACTCTGAGACTCTGAGACTCTGACTCTGACTCTGAGACTCTGACTCTGAGACTCTGACTCTGAGACTCTGACTCTGAGACTCTGACTCTGAGACTCTGACTCTGACTCTGAGACTCTGAACTCTGACTCTGAGACTCTGACTCTGAGACTCTGACTCTGAGACTCTGACTCTGACTTGGACTCTGAGACTCTGACTCTGAGACTCTGACTCTGAGACTCTGACTCTGAGACTCTGACTCTGACTCTGAGACTCTGAGACTCTGACTCTGAAATTCATGAAATAATAAAAAAAAAATGCGTGGGGCTCCGCGCAATTTCTATGTCTAGCCAGGTACAGCTAAGCAGCTGGGGGCTGGAAACCGCAGCGCAGGGATGCCCAAGCTTTCTGGGCACCCCCCGCTGCAAATTGCAGCCCGCAGCCGCCCCAGAAGATGGCGCGTTCATTGAAGCGCCATCCTCTGGCGCTGAACCCCGCTCTTCCAGCGGCCCTGGTGGCGGTGGCACGCTGGGTAATAAAGGGGTTAATACCAGCTTTGTTATACAAGCTGGTATTAAGCCCGAGATTCTTAATGTCAGGCCACGTTTGACCCAGCCACTAAGAATCTCCAATAAAGGGTTAAAAAAACACAGAGAAAAATTTTTATTTGAAATAAAAAAAAAAGCCATTAGGGACTCCATCTTTAATTAAAAAAATCCTCTTCCGTCCGACGTAGTCCAAAACGCGATGTCCTCTCTGCTACATCCCCTGTGCATAGATATAGATGTCTATGCACAGGGAATGAGCAGACTGAGAACAATCTCAGCTCTGCTACATCATGTCTGTGAGCAGGCGGGCTCTAGGACCCTGGAGCTGCACAGAGAAGACAGCTGGACTCGGCTCGCAAAGAAACAGCAGTTATTTGCGAGCTTCCCTGCTATCACTGGCACAGTAGCCGAGTCTAATGCAAACAATGGCAATCCTAGTTTTGTCAGCGTTTGTTATTGATTTGCATTGGACTCGTGCGAGTAAACGCTGGGAAACTCGCAGAGTACCGAGTCCTGCGAGTCCCTTACTACTCGCCGAGTAACGAGTCCTAGCGAGTAGATTCGCCCATCCCTACCATTCATGTAACTTTATTTCTATCCCCCATTTCCTCAAGATGCCTGGACCATCAGTGTCATAAGCCCCTGTACTTTGTATAACCCCTATCTTGTTGTAGATTGTAAGCTCTTGAGCAGGGTCACCCTTATTTTTTTGTTTTATCTATTGTATTATATTTTTTACATTGATTTTATGCTTATTGTATTGTTTCCTATTATTGTACTGTATTCTTTCTCTACCTGAATTACTGTATTATATAGTGTATTTTCTTACTGCATTATACTATGTATTTTCATCTATTACCCACTGTATTGTAAAGCGCTGCGGAATATGTTGGCGCTATATAAGTAAAGCTTTATTATTATTACTATTATATACATTTAAATAAGTACAAGTAAACAAGTAAATTTGGGAGCCCTGATGGAGATTTTGCATTGGGTCCCATGAGCTTCATGTTACACCTGACGCTTCTCATGTAAAACTTTATTTTTAATTAAAGATGGAGTCCCTAATGGCTTTTTTTTTTATTTCTAATAAAAAAATTTCTCTGTGTTGTGTTTTTTTAAAACAATTTAATAGAAATTCATGGCGGTCATGTCTAATATTGGCGTGACCGCCATCAATTTTGGGCTTAGGGCCAGCTGATAATACAAAGCTGGCCCTAACCACTTTATTACCCAGCGTGCCACCGCCACCAGGGCCGCTGGAAGAGCGGGGTTCAGCGCCAGAGGATGGCGCTTCAATGAACGCGCCATCTTCTGGGGCGGCTGCGGGCTGCAATTTGCAGCGGGGGGTGCCCAGAAACCTTGGGCATCTCTGCACTGCGGATTCTAGCCCCCAGCTGCTTAGCTGTACCTGGATAGAAATAGAAATTGCGCGGAGCCCCACGAATTTTTTTTTAATTATTTCATGAAATTCTGAGATTCTGACTCTGACTCTGAGACTCTGACTCTGAGACTCTGACTCTGACTCAGAGACTCTGACTCTGAGACTCTGACTCTGAGACTCTGACTCTGAGACTCTGACTCTGACTCTGAGACTCTGACTCTGACTCTGAGACTCTGACTCTGACTCTGAGACTCTGACTCTGACTCTGAGACTCTGACTCTGAGACTCTGACTCTGACTCTGAGACTCTGACTCTGACTCTGAGACTCTGACTCTGAGACTCTGACTCTGACTCTGAGACTCTGACTCTGAGACTCTGACTCTGAGACTCTGACTCTGAGAGACTCTGACTCTGAGACTCTGACTCTGACTCTGACTCTGAGACTCTGACTCTGAGACTCTGAGTCTGAGACTCTGACTCTGACTCTGAGACTCTGACTCTGAGACTCTGACTCTGAGACTCTGAGACTCTGACTCTGACTCTGAGACTCTGACTCTGAGACTCTGACTCTGAGACTCTGACTCTGACTCTGAGACTCTGACTCTGAGACTCTGACTCTGAGACTCTGAGACTCTGACTCTGAGACTCTGACTCTGACTCTGAGACTCTGAGACTCTGACTCTGAGACTGACTCTGAGACTCTGACTCTGAGACTCTGACTCTGAGACTCTGACTCTGACTCTGGACTCTGACTCTGAGACTCTGACTCTGAGACTCTGACTCTGAGACTCTGAGACTCTGACTCTGAGACTCTGACTCTGAGACTCTGACTCTGACTCTGAGACTCTGAGTCTGAGACTCTGACTCTGACTCTGAGACTCTGACTCTGAGACTCTGAGACTCTGAGACTCTGACTCTGAC
This sequence comes from Allobates femoralis, assembly GCA_033576535.1. Taxonomy (NCBI): domain Eukaryota; kingdom Metazoa; phylum Chordata; class Amphibia; order Anura; family Aromobatidae; genus Allobates; species Allobates femoralis. The sequence goes on from JARQOC010002124.1 coordinate 17,543, forward strand.
TCTGAGACTCTGACTCTGAGACTCTGACTCTGAGACTCTGACTCTGACTCTGAGACTCTGACTCTGAGACTCTGACTCTGAGACTCTGACTCTGAGACTCTGACTCTGACTCTGACTCTGAGACTCTGACTCTGACTCTGAGACTCTGACTCTGAGACTCTGAGACTCTGAGACTCTGACTCTGGGACTCTGACTCTGAGACTCTGACTCTGACTCTGAGACTCTGACTCTGAGACTCTGACTCTGAGACTCTGAGACTCTGAGACTCTGAGACTCTGACTCTGAGACTCTGACTCTGAGACTCTGACTCTGACTCTGAGACTCTGACTCTGACTCTGAGACTCTGACTCTGAGACTCTGACTCTGAGACTCTGACTCTGACTCTGAGACTCTGAGACTCTGACTCTGAGACTCTGACTCTGAGACTCTGAGACTCTGACTCTGGGACTCTGACTCTGAGACTCTGAGACTCTGACTCTGGGCTCTGACTCTGACTCTGAGACTCTGACTCTGACTCTGAGACTCTGACTCTGAGACTCTGAGACTCTGACTCTGAGACTCTGACTCTGACTCTGAGACTCTGAGACTCTGACTCTGAGACTCTGACTCTGACTCTGAGACTCTGACTCTGAGACTCTGACTCTGACTCTGAGACTCTGACTCTAAGACTCTGACTCTGAACTCTGAGACTCTGACTCTGACTCTGAGACTCTGACTCTGAGACTCTGACTCTGAGACTCTGACTCTGACTCTGAAACTCTGAGACTCTGAGACTCTGACTCTGAGACTCTGACTCTGAACTCTGACTCTGACTCTGAGACTCTGAGACTCTGACTCTGAGACTCTGACTCTGAGACTCTGACTCTATCTCTGAGACTCTGACTCTGACTCTGAGACTCTGACTCTGACTCTGAGACTCTGACTCTGACTCTGAGACTCTGACCTCTGAGACTCTGACTCCGACTCTGAGATTCTGACTCTGACTCTGAGACTCTGACTCTGAGACTCTGAGTCTCTGACTCTGACTCTGAGACTCTGACTCTGAGACTCTGACTCTGACTCTGAGACTCTGACTCTGAGACTCTGACTCTGAGACTCTGACTCTGACTCTGAGACTCTGACTCTGAGACTCTGAGACTCTGACTCTGAGACTCTGACTCTGAGACTCTGACTCTGAGACTCTGACTCTGACTCTGAGACTCTGACTCTGAGACTCTGACTCTGAGACTCTGACTCTGACTCTGAGACTCTGACTCTGAGACTCTGACTCTGAGACTCTGAGACTCTGACTCTGAGACTCTGACTCTGAGACTCTGACTCTGACTCTGACTCTGAGACTATGACTCTGAGACCTCTCCTGATGGTCTGAGACTCTGACTCTGACTCTGAGATGACTCTGACTCTGAGACTCTGACTCTGAGACTCTGAGCTCTGACTCTGACTCTGAGACTCTGACTCTGAGACTCTGATCTGAGACTCTGACTCTGACTCTGAGACTCTGACTCTGAGACTCTGACTCTGAGACTCTGAGACTCGCTCTGACTCTGAGACTCTGACTCTGAGACTCTGATGACTCTGAGACTCTGACTCTGAGACACTCTGACTCTGAGACTCTGACTCTGAGACTCTGACTCTGAGACTCTGACTCTGACTCTGAGACTCTGACTCTGAGACTCTGACTCTGAGACTCTGACTCTGAGACTCTGAGACTCTGACTCTGAGACTCTGACTCTGAGACTCTGACTCTGACTCTGAGACTCTGAGTCTGAGACTCTGACTCTGACTCTGAGACTCTGACTCTGAGACTCTGAGACTCTGAGACTCTGACTCTGACTCTGAGACTCTGACTCTGAGACTCTGACTCTGAGACTCTGACTCTGACTCTGAGACTCTGACTCTGAGACTCTGACTCTGAGACTCTGACTCTGAGACTCTGACTCTGACTCTGACTCTGAGACTCTGACTCTGACTCTGAGACTCTGACTCTGAGACTCTGAGACTCTGAGACTCTGACTCTGGACTCTGACTCTGAGACTCTGACTCTGACTCTGAGACTCTGACTCTGAGACTCTGACTCTGAGACTCTGAGACTCTGAGACTCTGAGACTCTGACTCTGAGACTCTGACTCTGAGACTCTGACTCTGACTCTGAGACTCTGACTCTGACTCTGAGACTCTGACTCTGGACTCTGACTCTGAGACTCTAGACTCTGACTCTGAGACTCTGAGACTCTGACTCTGAGACTCTGACTCTGAGACTCTGAGACTCTGACTCTGGTTGACTCTGACTCTGAGACTCTGACTCTGACTCTGGGACTCTGAACTCTGACTCTGAGACTCTGACTCTGACTCTGAGACTCTGACTCTGAGACTCTGACTCTGACTCTGAGACTCTGACTCTGACTCTGAGACTCTGAGACTCTGACTCTGAGACTCTGACTCTGACTCTGAGACTCTGACTCTGAGACTCTGACTCTGACTCTGAGACTCTGACTCTAGACTCTGACTCTGAGACTCTGAGACTCTGACTCTGACTCTGAGACTCTGACTCTGGACTCTGACTCTAGACTCTGACTCTGACTCTGACTCTGAGACTCTGACTCTGACTCTGAGACTCTGACTCTTGAGACTCTGACTCTGACTCTGAGACTCTGACCTGACTCTGAGACTCTGACTCTGAGACTCTGACTCTACTCTGAGACTCTGACTCTGACTCTGAGCTCTGACTCTGACTCTGAGACTCTGCTTGACTCTGAGACTCTGACTCTGACTCTGAGACTCTGACTCCGACTCTGAGATTCTGACTCTGACTCTGAGACTCTGACTCTGAGACTCTGAGTCTCTGACTCTGACTCTGAGACTCTGACTCTGAGACTCTGACTCTGACTCTGAGACTCTGACTCTGAGACTCTGACTCTGAGACTCTGACTCTGAGACTCTGAGACTCTGACTCTGAGACTCTGAGACTCTGACTCTGAGACTCTGACTCTGAGACTCTGACTCTGAGACTCTGACTCTGACTCTGAGACTCTGACTCTGAGACTCTGACTCTGAGACTCTGACTCTGACTCTGAGACTCTGACTCTGAGACTCTGACTCTGAGACTCTGAGACTCTGACTCTGAGACTCTGACTCTGAGACTCTGACTCTGACTCTGACTCTGAGACTATGACTCTGAGACTCTGACTCTGAGACTCTGACTCTGAGACTCTGAGACTCTGAGACTCTGACTCTGAGATTCTGACTCTGACTCTGAGACTCTGACTCTGAGACTCTGAGTCTCTGACTCTGACTCTGAGACTCTGACTCTGAGACTCTGAGTCTGAGACTCTGACTCTGACTCTGAGACTCTGACTCTGAGACTCTGACTCTGAGACTCTGAGACTCTGACTCTGACTCTGAGACTCTGACTCTGAGACTCTGACTCTGACTCTGAGACTCTGACTCTGAGACTCTGACTCTGACTCTGAGACTCTGACTCTGAGACTCTGACTCTGAGACTCTGAGACTCTGACTCTGAGACTCTGAGACTCTGACTCTGACTCTGAGACTCTGACTCTGAGACTCTGACTCTGAGACTCTGACTCTGAGACTCTGAGACTCTGACTCTGAGACTCTGACTCTGAGACTCTGACTCTGAGACTCTGACTCTGACTCTGACTCTGAGACTCTGAGACTCTGACTCTGAAATTCATGAAATAATAAAAAAAAAATGCGTGGGGCTCCGCGCAATTTCTATGTCTAGCCAGGTACAGCTAAGCAGCTGGGGGCTGGAAACCGCAGCGCAGGGATGCCCAAGCTTTCTGGGCACCCCCCGCTGCAAATTGCAGCCCGCAGCCGCCCCAGAAGATGGCGCGTTCATTGAAGCGCCATCCTCTGGCGCTGAACCCCGCTCTTCCAGCGGCCCTGGTGGCGGTGGCACGCTGGGTAATAAAGGGGTTAATACCAGCTTTGTTATACAAGCTGGTATTAAGCCCGAGATTCTTAATGTCAGGCCACGTTTGACCCAGCCACTAAGAATCTCCAATAAAGGGTTAAAAAAACACAGAGAAAAATTTTTATTTGAAATAAAAAAAAAAGCCATTAGGGACTCCATCTTTAATTAAAAAAATCCTCTTCCGTCCGACGTAGTCCAAAACGCGATGTCCTCTCTGCTACATCCCCTGTGCATAGATATAGATGTCTATGCACAGGGAATGAGCAGACTGAGAACAATCTCAGCTCTGCTACATCATGTCTGTGAGCAGGCGGGCTCTAGGACCCTGGAGCTGCACAGAGAAGACAGCTGGACTCGGCTCGCAAAGAAACAGCAGTTATTTGCGAGCTTCCCTGCTATCACTGGCACAGTAGCCGAGTCTAATGCAAACAATGGCAATCCTAGTTTTGTCAGCGTTTGTTATTGATTTGCATTGGACTCGTGCGAGTAAACGCTGGGAAACTCGCAGAGTACCGAGTCCTGCGAGTCCCTTACTACTCGCCGAGTAACGAGTCCTAGCGAGTAGATTCGCCCATCCCTACCATTCATGTAACTTTATTTCTATCCCCCATTTCCTCAAGATGCCTGGACCATCAGTGTCATAAGCCCCTGTACTTTGTATAACCCCTATCTTGTTGTAGATTGTAAGCTCTTGAGCAGGGTCACCCTTATTTTTTTGTTTTATCTATTGTATTATATTTTTTACATTGATTTTATGCTTATTGTATTGTTTCCTATTATTGTACTGTATTCTTTCTCTACCTGAATTACTGTATTATATAGTGTATTTTCTTACTGCATTATACTATGTATTTTCATCTATTACCCACTGTATTGTAAAGCGCTGCGGAATATGTTGGCGCTATATAAGTAAAGCTTTATTATTATTACTATTATATACATTTAAATAAGTACAAGTAAACAAGTAAATTTGGGAGCCCTGATGGAGATTTTGCATTGGGTCCCATGAGCTTCATGTTACACCTGACGCTTCTCATGTAAAACTTTATTTTTAATTAAAGATGGAGTCCCTAATGGCTTTTTTTTTTATTTCTAATAAAAAAATTTCTCTGTGTTGTGTTTTTTTAAAACAATTTAATAGAAATTCATGGCGGTCATGTCTAATATTGGCGTGACCGCCATCAATTTCGGGCTTAGGGCCAGCTGATAATACAAAGCTGGCCCTAACCACTTTATTACCCAGCGTGCCACCGCCACCAGGGCCGCTGGAAGAGCGGGGTTCAGCGCCAGAGGATGGCGCTTCAATGAACGCGCCATCTTCTGGGGCGGCTGCGGACTGCAATTTGCAGCGGGGGGTGCCCAGAAACCTTGGGCATCTCTGCACTGCGGATTCTAGCCCCCAGCTGCTTAGCTGTACCTGGATAGAAATAGAAATTGCGCGGAGCCCCACGAATTTTTTTTTAATTATTTCATGAAATTCTGAGATTCTGACTCTGACTCTGAGACTCTGACTCTGAGACTCTGACTCTGACTCAGACTGACTCTGAGACTCTGACTCTGAGACTCTGACTCTGAGACCTCTGACTTGGACTCTGACTCTGAGACTCTGACTCTGACTCTGAGACTCTGACTTGAGACTTGGACTCTGACTCTGGACTCTGACTTGAGACTCCTGACTCTGACTCTGAGCTCTGACTCTGAGACTCTGACTCTGAGACTCTGAGACTCTAGACTTGAGACTCTGACTCTGAGACTCTGACTCTGAACTCTGACTCTGACCTGAACTTGACTCTGACTCTGAGACTCTGACTCTGAGACTGACTCTGATCTGAGATTGACCTGAGACTCTGAGACTCTGACTCGACTCTGAGACTCTGACCTGAGACTCTGATCTGAGACTCTGACTCTGACTCTGAGACTCTGGACTCTGACTCTGAGACTCTGACTCTGGACTCTGACTTGACTCTGACTCTGATCTGACTCTGACTTGAGACTCTGACTCTGGACTCTGACTCTGACTCTGAGACTCTGACTCTGACTCTGAACTCTGACTCTGAATCTGACTCTACTCTGAGACTTGATCTGACTTGACTCTGACTCTGACTCTGACTCTGACTTGACTCTGAGATCTGACTCTGACTCTGAGACTCTGACTCTGACTCTGAGCTCTGACTCTGATCTGACTCTGACTCTGAACTCTGAGACTGACTTGACTCTGAGATCTGACTCTGACTCTGACTCTGAGACTCTGACTCTGCTCTAATCTGACTCTGAGCTCTGACTCTGAGACTCTGACTCTGAGACTCTGACTCTGACTCTGGACTCTGAGACTCTGATCTGAGACTCGACTCTGGATCTGACTCTACTCGAGACCTGCTCTGACTCTGAGACTCTGACTCTCTCTGAGACTCTGACTCTGACTCTGAGACTCTGACTTGACTCTGAGACTCTGACTCGACTCTGAATCTACTCTGACTCTGAACTTGACTCTAGACTCTGACCTGATTGACTCTGAGACTTGACTCTGATCTGACTCGACTCTGAACTCTGACTCTGAGACTCTGTCTGAGACTCTGACTTGAGACTCTGAGACTTGACTCTGAGACTCTGAGACTTGACTCTGAGACTCTGACTCTGAGACTCTGATCTGAGACTTGACTCTGACTCTGAGACTCTGACTCTGAGACTCTGACTCTAGATGACTCTGACTCTGAGACTCTGACTCTGAACTCTGACTCTGACTTGAGACTCTGCTCTGAGACTCTGACTCTGACCTGACTCTGACTCTGACTTGAACTTGATCTGAACTCTGACTCTGACTCTGACTCTGACTCTGATGAACTCTGATCTGAGATCTGACTTGACTCTGAGACTTGCTCTGAGACTTGATCTGACTCTGACTCTGAACTGACTCTGATCTGATTGACTCGAGACTCTGACTCTGAGACTTGACTCTGACTCTGACTCTGACTCTGACTCTGACTCTGAGACCCGACTCTGACTCTGAGACTCTGACTCTGACTCTGACTCTGAGACTCTGACTCTGAGACTCTGACTCTGACTCTGACTCTGACTCTGATCTGAGACTCTGACTCTGAACTCTGACTTGACTCTGACTTGGACTCTGATCTGATGAACTTGACTCTGAGACTCTGACTCTGACTCTGACTCTAGACTCTGACTCTGATTGAGACTCTGACTCTGAGACTCTGACTCTGACTCTGAGACTTCTGAGACTCTGACTCTGAGACTCTGACTCTGAGACTCTGAGACTCTAATCTCTGGACTCTGACCTGAGACTCTGACTTGACTCTGAGACTCTGACTCTGACTCTGAGACTCTGACTCTGACTCTGAGACTCTGACTCGACTCTGAGATCTGACTTGACTCTGGACTCTGACTCTGGAGACTCTGAGCTCTGACTCGACTCTGAGCTTATGACTCTGAGACTCTGACTTGTGACTCTGAGACTCTGACTCTGAGACTCTGACTCTGGACTCTGACTCTGAGACTCTGAGACTCTGACTCTGAACTCTGAGACTCTGACTCTGAGACTCTGACTCTGAGACTCTGACTCTGAGACTCTGACTCTGACTCTGACTCTGAGACTCTGACTCTGAGACTCTGACTCTGAGACTCTGACTCTGACTCTGACTCTGACTCTGAGACTCTGACTCTGAGACTCTGACTCTGGACTCTGACTCTGAGACTCTGATCTGACTCTGAGACTCTGACTCTGAGACTCTGACTCTGAGTGACACTCTGAGACTCGCTCTGAGACTCTGGACTCTGAGGATCTGACTTGACTTGAGACTCTGACTCTGAGACTCTGACTCTGACTCTGAGATCTGAGACTCTGACTTGACTGACTGACTCTGACTCTGAACTCTATTGAGACTCTGAGACTGCGACTCTGAGACTCTGACTCTGAGACTCTGATCTGAGACTCTGACTCTGGACTCTGAGAGACTCTGACTCTGAGACTCTCTGACTCTGCCTGAGACTTGATGACTGACTCTGACTTGAGACTCTGACTCTGAGACTCTGACTCTGAGACTCTGACTCTGAGACTCTGACTCTGACTCTGAGACTCTGACTCTGAGACTCTGACTCTGAGACTCTGAGACTCTGACTCTGACTCTGAGACTCTGACTCTGAGACTCTGACTCTGAGACTCTGACTCTGAGACTCTGACTCTGACTCTGAGACTCTGACTCTGAGACTCTGAGACTCTGACTCTGAGACTCTGACTCTGACTCTGAGACTCTGAGACTCTGACTCTGAGACTCTGACTCTGAGACTCTGACTCTGACTCTGACTCTGAGACTCTGACTCTGAGACTCTGACTCTGAGACTCTGACTCTGAGACTCTGAGACTCTGACTCTGAGACTCTGACTCTGAGACTCTGACTCTGACTCTGACTCTGAGACTCTGACTCTGAGACTCTGAGTCTGAGACTCTGACTCTGACTCTGAGACTCTGACTCTGAGACTCTGACTCTGAGACTCTGAGACTCTGACTCTGACTCTGAGACTCTGACTCTGAGACTCTGACTCTGAGACTCTGACTCTGACTCTGAGACTCTGACTCTGAGACTCTGACTCTGACTCTGAGACTCTGACTCTGAGACTCTGACTCTGAGACTCTGAGACTCTGACTCTGAGACTCTGAGACTCTGACTCTGACTCTGAGACTCTGACTCTGAGACTCTGACTCTGAGACTCTGACTTTGAGACTCTGAGACTCTGACTCTGAGACTCTGACTCTGAGACTCTGACTCTGAGACTCTGAGACTCTGACTCTGAAATTCATGAAATATTAAAAAAAAAATGCGTGGGGCTCCGCGCAATTTCTATGTCTAGCCAGGTACAGCTAAGCAGCTGGGGGCTGGAATCCGCAGCGCAGGGATGCCCAAGCTTTCTGGGCACCCCCCGCTGCAAATTGCAGCCCGCAGCCGCCCCAGAAGATGGCGCGTTCATTGAAGCGCCATCCTCTGGCGCTGAACCCCGCTCTTCCAGCGGCCCTGGTGGCGGTGGCACGCTGGGTAATAAAGGGGTTAATACCAGCTTTGTTATACAAGCTGGTATTAAGCCCGAGATTCTTAATGTCAGGCCACGTTTGACCCAGCCACTAAGAATCTCCAATAAAGGGTTAAAAAAACACAGAGAAAAATTTTTATTTGAAATAAAAAAAAAAGCCATTAGGGACTCCATCTTTAATTAAAAAAATCCTCTTCCGTCCGACGTAGTCCAAAACGCGATGTCCTCTCTGCTACATCCCCTGTGCATAGATATAGATGTCTATGCACAGGGAATGAGCAGACTGAGAACAATCTCAGCTCTGCTACATCATGTCTGTGAGCAGGCGGGCTCTAGGACCCTGGAGCTGCACAGAGAAGACAGCTGGACTCGGCTCGCAAAGAAACAGCAGTTATTTGCGAGTTTCCCTGCTATCACTGGCACAGTAGCCGAGTCTAATGCAAACAATGGCAATCCTAGTTTTGTCAGCGTTTGTTATTGATTTGCATTGGACTCGTGCGAGTAAACGCTGGGAAACTCGCAGAGTACCGAGTCCTGCGAGTCCCTTACTACTCGCCGAGTAACGAGTCCTAGCGAGTAGATTCGCCCATCCCTACCATTCATGTAACTTTATTTCTATCCCCCATTTCCTCAAGATGCCTGGACCATCAGTGTCATAAGCCCCTGTACTTTGTATAACCCCTATCTCGTTGTAGATTGTAAGCTCTTGAGCAGGGTCACCCTTATTTTTTTGTTTTATCTATTGTATTATATTTTTTACATTGATTTTATGCTTATTGTATTGTTTCCTATTATTGTACTGTATTCTTTCTCTACCTGAATTACTGTATTATATAGTGTATTTTCTTACTGCATTATACTATGTATTTTCATCTATTACCCACTGTATTGTAAAGCGCTGCGGAATATGTTGGCGCTATATAAGTAAAGCTTTATTATTATTACTATTATATACATTTAAATAAGTACAAGTAAACAAGTAAATTTGGGAGCCCTGATAGAGATTTTGCATTGGGTCCCATGAGCTTCATGTTACACCTGACGCTTCTCATGTAAAACTTTATTTTTAATTAAAGATGGAGTCCCTAATGGCTTTTTTTTTTATTTCTAATAAAAAAATTTCTCTGTGTTGTGTTTTTTTTAAAACAATTTAATAGAAATTCATGGCGGTCATGTCTAATATTGGCGTGACCGCCATAAATTTCGGGCTTAGGGCCAGCTGATAATACAAAGCTGGCCCTAACCACTTTATTACCCAGCGTGCCACCGCCACCAGGGCCGCTGGAAGAGCGGGGTTCAGCGCCAGAGGATGGCGCTTCAATGAACGCGCCATCTTCTGGGCGGCTGCGGGCTGCAATTTGCAGCGGGGGTGCCCAGAAACCTTGGGCATCTCTGCACTGCGGATTCTAGCCCCCAGCTGCTTAGCTGTACCTGGATAGAAATAGAAATTGCGCGGAGCCCCACGAATTTTTTTTAATTATTTCATGAAATTCTGAGATTCTGACTCTGACTCTGAGACTCTGACTCTGAGACTCTGACTCTGATTTAGAGACTCTGACTCTGTGACTCTGACTCTGACTCTGAGACTCTGACTCTGAGACTCTGACTCTGACTCTGAGACTCTGACTCTGAGACTCTGACTCTGAGACTCTGACTCTGACTCTGAGACTCTGACTCTGAGACTCTGACTCTGAGACTCTGACTCTGAGACTCTGAGACTCTGACTCTGAGACTCTGACTCTGACTCTGAGACTCTGACTCTGAGACTCTGAGACTCTGACTCTGAGACTCTGACTCTGAGACTCTGACTCTGAGACTCTGAGACTCTGACTCTGAGACTCTGACTCTGAGACTCTGACTCTGAGACTCTGAGACTCTGACTCTGAGACTCTGACTCTGAGACTCTGACTCTGACTCTGAGACTCTGACTCTGACTCTGAGACTCTGACTCTGACTCTGAGACTCTGACTCTGAGACTCTGACTCTGACTCTGAGACTCTGACTCTGACTCTGAGACTCTGACTCTGAGACTCTGACTCTGAGACTCTGACTCTGAGACTCTGACTCTGAGACTCTGACTCTGACTCTCACTCTGAGACTCTGACTCTGACTCTGAGACTCTGACTCTGAGACTCTGAGACTCTGACTCTGGGACTCTGACTCTGAGACTCTGACTCTGACTCTGAGACTCTGACTCTGACTCTGAGACTCTGACTCTGACTCTGAGACTCTGAGACTCTGACTCTGAGACTCTGACTCTGAGACTCTGAGACTCTGACTCTGAGACTCTGACTCTGAGACTCTGACTCTGAGACTCTGAGACTCTGACTCTGAGACTCTGACTCTGACTCTGAGACTCTGACTCTGACTCTGAGACTCTGACTCTGAGACTCTGACTCTGAGACTCTGACTCTGAGACTCTGACTCTGAGACTCTGACTCTGACTCTGACTCTGAGACTCTGACTCTGACTCTGAGACTCTGACTCTGAGACTCTGAGACTCTGACTCTGGGACTCTGACTCTGAGACTCTGACTCTGACTCTGAGACTCTGACTCTGAGACTCTGACTCTGAGACTCTGACTCTGAGACTCTGAGACTCTGAGACTCTGAGACTCTGACTCTGAGACTCTGACTCTGAGACTCTGACTCTGTCTCTGAGACTCTGACTCTGAGACTCTGACTCTGAGACTCTGACTCTGAGACTCTGACTCTGAGACTCTGAGACTCTGACTCTGACTCTGAGACTCTGACTCTGAGACTCTGACTCTGAGACTCTGACTCTGACTCTGAGACTCTGAGACTCTGACTCTGAGACTCTGACTCTGAGACTCTGAGACTCTGACTCTGGGACTCTGACTCTGACTCTGAGACTCTGAGACTCTGACTCTGGGACTCTGACTCTGACTCTGAGACTCTGACTCTGAGACTCTGAGACTCTGACTCTGAGACTCTGACTCTGACTCTGAGACTCTGAGACTCTGACTCTGAGACTCTGACTCTGACTCTGAGACTCTGAGACTCTGACTCTGAGACTCTGACTCTGAGACTCTGACTCTGACTCTGAGACTCTGACTCTGAGACTCTG
>JARQOC010002125.1:0-29595 GCA_033576535.1 Allobates femoralis
CTGCCTCTGCCCTCCAGCCTCCTCTGCCTGGCCTCTGCCCTCCAGCCTCCTCTGCCCTGGCCTCTGCCCTCCAGCCTCCTCTGCCCTGGCCTCTGCCCTCCAGCCTCCTCTGCCCTGGCCTCTGCCCTCCAGCCTCCTCTGCCCTGGCCTCTGCCCTCCAGCCTCCTCTGCCCTCCCTCTGCCCTGGCCTCTGCCCTCCAGCCTCCTCTGCCCTGGCCTCTGCCCTCCAGCCTCCTCTGCCCTGGCCTCTGCCCTCCAGCCTCCTCTGCCCTGGCCTCTGCCCTCCAGCCTCCTCTGCCCTGGCCTCTGCCCTCCAGCCTCCTCTGCCCTCCACTCTGCCCTGGCCTCTGCCAACCAGCCTCCTCTACCCTGGCCTCTGCCAACCAGCCTCCTCTACCCTGGCCTCTGCCCTCCAGCCTCCTCTGCCCTGCCCTCTGCCCTCCAGCCTCCTCTGCCCTGGCCTCTGCCCTCCAGCCTCCTCTGCCCTGGCCTCTGCCCTCCAGCCTCCTCTGCCCTGGCCTCTGCCCTCCAGCCTCCTCTGCCCTGGCCTCTGCCCTCCAGCCTCCTCTGCCCTGGCCTCTGCCCTCCAGCCTCCTCTGCTCTGGCCTCTGCCCTCCAGCCTCCTCTGCCCTGCCCTCTGCCCTCCAGCCTCCTCTGCCCTGCCCTCTGCCCTCCAGCCTCCTCTGCCCTGCCCTCTGCCCTCCAGCCTCCTCTGCCCTGGCCTCTGCCCTCCAGCCTCCTCTGCCCTGGCCTCTGCCCTCCAGCCTCCTCTGCCCTGGCCTCTGCCCTCCAGCCTCCTCTGCCCTGGCCTCTGCCCTCCAACCTCCTCTGCCCTGGCCTCTGCCCTCCAGCCTCCTCTGCCCTCCACTCTGCCCTGGCCTCTGCCCTCCAGCCTCCTCTGCCCTGGCCTCTGCCCTCCAGCCTCCTCTGCCCTGGCCTCTGCCCTCCAGCCTCCTCTGCCATGGCCTCTGCCCTCCAGCCTCCTCTGCCCTGGCCTCTGCCCTCCAGCCTCCACTGCCCTGGCCTCTGCCCTCCTGCCTCCTCTGCCCTGGCCTCTGCCCTCCAGCCTCCTCTGCCCTGCCCTCTGCCCTCCAGCCTCCCTCTGCCCTGCCTCTGCCCTCCAGCTTCCTCTGCCCTGGCCTCTGCCCTCCAGCTTCCTCTGCCCTGGCCTCTGCCCTCCAGCCTCCTCTGCCCTGGCCTCTGCCCTCCAGCCTCCTCTGCCCTGGCCTCTGCCCTCCAGCCTCCTCTGCCCTGGCCTCTGCCCTCCAGCCTCCTCTGCCCTGGCCTCTGCCCTCCTGCCTCCGCTCTCCTCTCCCAGTCCTCTGCCCTCCTGCCTCCGCTCTCCTCTCCCAGTCCTCTGCCCTCCTGCCTCCGCTCTCCTCTCCCAGTCCTCTGCCCTCCAGCCTCCACTCGCTTCTCCCTGTCCTCTGCCCTCCAGCCTCCGCTCTACTCTCCCTGTCCTCTGCCCTCCAGCCTCCACCCTCCTCTGCCCTTCAGCCTCCGCTCTCCTCTCCGTGTCCCCTGCCCTCCAGCCTCCACCCTCCAGCCTCCGCTCCCCTCTCCCTGTCCTCTGCCTTCCAGCCTTCGCTCTCCTCTCCCTGTCCTCTGCCCTCCAGCCTCCGCTCTCCTCTCCCTGTCCTCTGCCCTCCAGCCTCCGCTCTCCTCTCCCTGTCCTCTGCCCTCCAGCCTCCTCTCTCCTCTTCCTGTCCTCTGCCCTCCAGCCTCCTCTTTCCTCTCCTCTGCCCTCCAGCCTCCGCTCTCCTCTCCCTGTCCTCTGCCCTCCAGCCTCTGCTCTCCAGCCTCCGCTCCCCTCTCCCTGTCCTCTGCCTTCCAGCCTCGCTCTCCTCTCCCTGTCTCTGCCTCCAGCCTCCGCTCTCCTCTCCCTGTCCTCTGCCCTCCAGCCTCCGCTCTCCTCTCCCTGTCCTCTGCCCTCCAGCCTCCTCTCTCCTCTTCCTGTCCTCTGCCCTCCAGCCTCCTCTCTCCTCTTCCTGTCCTCTGCCCTCCAGCCTCCGCTCTCCTCTCCCTGTCCTCTGCCCTCCAGCCTCCCCTCTCCTCTCCCTGTCCTCTGCCCTCCAGCCTCCGCTCTCCTCTCCCTGTCCTTTTCCCTCCAGCCTCCGCCCTCCTGCCTCCGACCTCCTCTGCCCTCCAGACTCCGCTCTCCTCTCCCTGTCCTCTGCCCTCCAGCCTCCAGCCTCTGCTCTCCTCTGCCTCCAGCCTCCACTCTCCTCTCCCTGTCCTCTGCCCTCCAGCCTCTGCTCTCCTCTGCCCTCCAGCCTCCACTCTCCTCTCCCTGTCCTCTGCCCTCCAGCCTCTGCTCTCCTCTGCCCTCCAGCCTCCACTCTCCTCTCCCTGTCCTCTGCCCTCCAGCCTCCGCTCTCCTCTCCCTGTCCTCTGTCCTCCAGCCTCCGCTCTCCTCTCCTGTCCTCTGCCCTCCACCCTCCGCTCTCCTCTCCCTGTCCTCTGCCCTCCACCCTCGCTCTCCCTCCCTGTCCTCTGCCCTCCACCCTCCCTCTCTCTCCCTGTCCTCTGCCCTCCAGCCTCTGCCCTCCAGCCTCCGCTCTCCTCTGCCCTCCAGCCTCCGCTCTCCTCTGCCCTCCAGCCTCCACTCTCCTCTCCCCTGCCCTCCAGCCTCCACCTCCAGCCTCCGCTCTGCTCTCCTGTCCTCTGCCCTCCAGCCTCCTCTCTCCTCTTCCTGTCCTCTGCCTCCAGCCTCCTCTCTCCTCTTCCTGTCCTTGCCCTCCAGCCTCCGCTCTCCTCTCCCTGTCCTCTGCCTCCAGCCTCGTTCTCCTCTCCCTGTCCTTTGCCCTCCAGCCTCCGCCCTCCAGCCTCGCTCTCCTCTCCCTCTCCTCTGCCCTCCAGCCTCTGCTCTCCTCTGCCCTCCAGCCTCCACTCTCCTCTCCCTGTCTCTGCCCTCCAGCCTCCACCCTCCGCTCTCTCTGCCCTCCAGCCTCCGCTCTCCTCTGCCCTCCAGCCTCCACTTTCCCCTCCTGTCCTCTGCCCTCCAGCCTCCGCTCTCCTCTCCCTGTCCTCTGTCCTCCAGCCTCCGCTCCTCTCCCTGTCCTCTGCCCTCCCCTCCGCTCTCCTCTCCTGTCCTCTGCCCTCCACCCTCCGCTCTCCTCTCCTGTCCTCTGCCTCCACCTCCGCTCTCCTCTCCTGTCCTCTGCCCTCCAGCTCTGCCCTCCAGCCTCGCTCTCCTCTGCCCTCCAGCCTCCGCTCTCCTCTGCCCTCCAGCCTCCACTCTCCTCTCCTCTGCCTCAGCCTCCACCCTCCAGCCTCCGCTCTGCTCTCCCTGTCCTCTGCCCTCCAGCCTCCTCTCTCCTCTTCCTGTCCTCTGCCCTCCAGCCTCCTCTCTCCTCTTCTGTCCTCTGCCCTCCAGCCTCCGCTCTCCTCTCCCTGTCCTCTGCCCTCCAGCCTCCGCTCTCCTCTCCCTGTCCTTTGCCCTCAGCCTCGCCTCCAGCCTCCGCTCTCCTCTCCCTCTCCTCTGCCCTCCAGCCTCCAGCCTCTGCTCTCCTCTGCCCTCCAGCCTCCACTCTCCTCTCCCTGTCCTCTGCCCTCCAGCCTCCACCCTCCGCTCTTCTCTGCCCTCCAGCCTCCGCTCTCCTCTCCCTGTCCTCTGCCCTCCAGCCTCTGCTCTCCTCTGCCCTACAGCCTCCGCTCTCCTCTCCCTGTCCTCTGCCCTCCAGCCTCCGCTCTCCTCTCCCTGTCCTCTGCCCTCCAGCTTCCGCTCTCCTCTCCCTCTCCTCTACCCTCCACCTTCCGCTCTCCTCTCCCTCTCCTCCGCCCTCCAGCCTCCACTCGCTTCTCCCTGTCCTCTGCCCTCCAGCCTCCGCTCTCCTCTCCCTGTCCTCTGCCCTCCAGCCTCCGCTCTCCTCACCCCTCCATATGCAATGTACAGTATGTGTGTATATGTGTGTATGTACGCACTTCCGTCACTTTGTCTACACTTCCCTCAACTTTGTACACACACACACACACACACAGTCCGCTATACTTACCACCGGCCCTGCGTCCGCTGCCTGGATCCTCAGTCGACATGTCGCTGCCCCCAAACTACTGGATCCCATATAGCGTCCAAGATGTCTCGCAAAACTACCCGGACAACATATTCGATCCAGTCGTCCGGGGGCGGCGACATGTCGACTCTGGATCCAGGCGGCGGGGAAGACGCAGGGTCGGTGGTAAGTATAGCGGAGTGTATGTGTGTGCTTACCACTCTGCCCACGGCGCTGCGCTGACCACTCTGCCCACGGCGCTGCACTGACCACTCTGCCCACGGCACTGCGCTGACCACTCTGCCCACGCCGCTGCGCTGACCACTCTGCCCACGCCGCTGCGCTGACCAATCTCACCGCACTCACTGCTAACCACTGAGCCACCCCACTCACTGCTAACCACTGAGCCACTGCACTCACTGCTAACCACTGAGCCACTACACTCACTGCTACCCACTGAGCCACTGCACTCACTGCTACCCACTGAGCCACTGCACTCACTGCTACCCACTGAGCCACCGCACTCACTGCTAACCACTGCGCCACCGCACTCACTGCTAACCACTGCGCCACCGCACTCACTGCTAACCACTGCGCCACCGCAGTCACTGCTAACCACTGCGCCACCGCACTCACTGCTAACCACTGCGCCACCGCACTCACTGCTAACCACTGCGCCACCGCACTCACTGCTAACCACTGCCCCACCGCACTCACTGCTAACCACTGAGCCAGCGCCCTCACTGCTAACCACTGAGCCACCGCACGCAGTACTAACCACTGAGCCACCGCGCAGTGCTAACCACTGAGCCACCTCTATACACACAATTAATTTCACCGCACTACCCTAACTATTACTAAATAAACTATATATGGATTCTAGACTACCCGATTCTTTAGAATCGGGCTGCCATCTAGTGCTATAATAAATGCTATAATAACACACTCACAAACTCAAAGGAGCTTAACAGCTTTTTTTTTAAAAGCTCCCCTAAAATTCACCATGTTAAAAGATACCGGTAGACTTGATGGCTGCAAACTCATCTAACCTTAGATTAGGTTAGGGCCATTTTAAAAGTTTGAGCTTTTCCCCAAAGCAAAGCCAGGTTTGCATTTTTTTTAGTAAATAGCTCTGGTTTTCTGATTACGAACCGAATCATCAAAGTTCATGGTAAATTTGAAATTGGCAAAGATGTTGGAGAAAGTTCACTCATATCTAGTGTCTGCCCTAATTTGAGCTGTTTTTCAGCTTTGAAAGTGCTTTCTATGCCTTTGGTTTTGCCTCCCTTTTAATTCATTGGGGTTTGGAAGGTTCACCAAACAATTCGTCGAATATCTGAAAGTTCAGCTAAGCTAACCAAACCAGAACTTCAAAAGGTTTGCTCACCTCTATTGCTTTTAAGCAATGCATTTCACTTTTTAGATTGCAAACAGTGAAATCAGTGGTAACATTACCATAAATCAATATGATGTAGTTTTAAAGCTCAAAGCAACGTGCAATGCAGAGACTATTTCATGAAATTTGATTCATAAGGGTATGGACACACATCCAAGTGGAAAAACTGTCCGATTCATGGATCAGAGAGTTGGACGAGTGTCTTCTGACTTTTGGTCAGTGTGGCTTGCGAGTGCTGTCCGAGTGCAATCTGTTTGTTTCCACAGCAGCTATTTACTGTATAATCATTTACAGGAACATTTTGTACAATTGTCTGAGCTACAGAATGATTATGTATCAATTAAAACTCACATCAGACTCGGATGGTGCAAGTGCGGTCCGAGTGCAATCCGTGTTTTTTGTCGGACCCATAGACTTGCATTGGTGAGTCTCGTCCGTGACTCGCATATAATTGCAACTTGTTGCGAATGACTTGCAATCCGAGAATTGGATGCGGAAAAAGCATATGAGACTCGGAAATGTGCTCTCGGGCGATTTTTTCGCACAGTAAACTCGGACGAGTTTCACGGAAGTCTGAGCCCTAATGCTATTTTACTAATCAAAATCTGTTGTACTTCAAAATACACTGGATATTTTGGCCAAAATCTGTTGCATATGTGCTGTCTGGGAACAGTGATTTGCTACAGCAGTGATGAGGCAGGAAATTGGCTCTGGATCTGGGAAGTGTAAGTAACTGCTCTGTTTGTTATTTTAAAGCATTTGGAAATTAGAAAACCCCTTTAATTAATTGTTGAAAGTAGAGAGCAGCTTCAAGGTTGGATATTTTTATCAACATGTCATCCACATATGCTGCTATCCTTGTGTTTCCTTCCTCCCACATGGATATCATGAGGGACTTCCTAAGGCCAGCGTCACACAAGAGAAAAATTGAACCAATTTTTCTCCAGGAGAGTAGGACGAGTGAAATTCGTTTGATTTTCTATATGTCATGCGAGTGTTAGGGTACCTTTACACGGCGCTACTGGCGGGTGGATACAACCAGCTACTTCACGTGCACGAGCACGCACAAACGGTTGCAAACGGTAATCGCACCACCTTTACACGCCGCAACAAGGTGCGCTACGCTACGTTACATCTATCTCTGGATACACCGCCGGGTGCCATAAGTTACCTTCTGTAGCTCACCTTACCTCATTTACACACCGCTACAACAAGCTAATATGGGCGGACCTGGTGCAGCAGGGACAACACATAGGCGTGCCACAATTGTGGATTACGAGACGTCCGTACGCTGATAGGACAAAGCAAGGACATCATGATTGGCCAGGCATCGCAGGAGGCTGTTTAATACATGACGCTCGAGCAATTGTGTAGTGTGACTGGTCAGCTCCTTAAATATGCCTCCCTATGCAGCCTCTACCAATCGTAATGCAGGAGCTTCCTCCAATGATCGCTGATGGGGCGCGGTAACCCGGAGCCTGTGTCACGCCCCAGCTACATAACAGGTACATAGCCTGGTGTCGACACATCCCTTCTGTTGCTTCTTTACACGCCGATGCAGGTCGCTACAATCGCCTGGGTAGCCACCTGTTTCAGGGCAGTGCTCAGAAACAGGTGCCGCTACTGCCGGGTGGCTACTACCGTCTTCACACGCCGATACTTCGGGGTATATTGCCGATGCAAGCTACATTTGTCGCATGTAGTTGGTCGTATCCACCCGCCAGTAGTGGCATGTAAAGGTACCCTTATACGAGTGTGCAATTTTTTTCTCGCCTAGCATCAGTATGATATTCAT
Source organism: Allobates femoralis (assembly GCA_033576535.1). Lineage (NCBI taxonomy): Eukaryota > Metazoa > Chordata > Amphibia > Anura > Aromobatidae > Allobates > Allobates femoralis. The sequence goes on from JARQOC010002125.1 coordinate 7,184, forward strand.
AAGTCAATTGTTTGCAGTTCATTGTTTTTCTCAGCAACAATTATCCTACAATCATTTATGTAACCATTCGCATTGTTCTATGCTAAAGAATGTTAATGTATGTTAGCTGTACTTTACTGCTATTCACAGTTGCTGAAGCTGCAGTTGGGGATCGGAGCTTCCTAAGAACTTTTTTTTTTCATAAATTGGTTAATGAGGGTAAGTGTGGGGGAGTCTTAATTCAACTGTTTATTTCCTCTGTGTGTATGTTTTTTTCTACTTTACACTTGTTGGGTTAGTAATGGGGGTGTCTTACTAACCCTTTGACTTGATGCCAGTTGACATTACACAACCGACATCAACCCCACCAGAAATATTACCCCAATTGCCACCGCATTAGGGAAAGCGGGAAGAGCCAAGGCGAGACATTAAAATTGGTGCACCTAATGTGATGTGCCAATTGTCTGATGGTTGTGGGCTGGTATAATTAGGCTGGTAATGGGCAAAACAACCATGGGCTTTCCCTGTCCTCATCTATCTACTTTACCTTGTCTGGTTATCAAAAAGAGAGGGGACTTTACGCTGCTTTTTGTAATGATTTATTAAGAAATAAATATTTTTTAAAAAGGTCTGCAGTCCCTTCTATTTTTATCACCAGCTTAACTACAGCAGACAGCTGTAGGCTGCTTTACCTTGGCTAGTGACTAAAATTAGGGGGGTACCCCACTTCATTCATTATTATTTTTTATTAGGTTAAGCCAGAGTAAACACTATTTAACCTTGCTTAACCAAATAAATAAATAAATAGATAAATGATGTGGGCCCCCGTTTTCTTGATAACTATACAAGGTAAAGCAGAGAGCTTCAGGTTGGTATTACCAGGCTGGTAAGGTCCACAGTTATTTGGCGTTCCCAGCCTAAATGTACCAGCCTGCACTATGCTCAGAATCGTCATATCACATTAGATGCACCAATTTTAGTGCCTTTCCCTGGCTCTTCCCAGTACCCCTAGTGCAATGACAATTTGGTTAAATTATTTGGGGGTAGATGTCAGCTTTACCTTGGCTGATGATCAAAAATAGGGGGGAAACACTGCTGTTTTTATTTTTTTATTACATTAAAGGGAATCTGTCAGGCCAAAAATTCATGTGTAACTAATATCTTTTCTAATTCCTTTCTTTAAGCTCTCTCTATTCATGTATTTCAATTATTTATACTTCCCTCCTATCCTCAGTAAACTTCAAAATAAAAGATTAATTCCATCTGTCTCTCTTGCCCACTCCTCAAGGAATGAATGTTCATGCATCACTACACTGCCCTGCCCTCTAGGTTTTATGCTCTGTGATTGCAGACAGTTCAGAAAGGAGGGGGAAGGAGGTGTGTGTGCTTTTAGAGATCTTCACTGTGTGTATAGGCATGTGTGTAGTGTGTGCAGTCTGAGATATTTCTATGTGATTATAAGAACATTTGATCATTTGCTCAACAGATACACACATTACATGTATGAACAAATACAGAACCGAACTTGACCATGTTAAAAGGGCAAACTACTCAGAATACATAATTAAACCAAAGAACAGAGAGTTCTATTGCCCGGATGTTTTTCACGTATTTACTGTCCACACCAGTGTAAGTTGCAGAATAAACATTTTATTTCATACAGTGGATACAATAAATATCGTGCAATAAATAGATCAACGACAAGAAATTGGGGAAAGGAGGGAGACAGATGACAAGTAAAAAGAGAAAGGAGGACAGTAATTGGATATGGTTCAGAGGGGTAGTTAGAAAGTGCAAGGTGCTTATAGTGCAAAGACCAGGGTAATAAAGTGCAATCCAGCCCGATGGGTCTAAATTTTACCCTTAGTCTAACAAGGTGCAAATTATAAACGCACAATCAAGTGGCAGCTTACCCATGAACCTATTTAGAGGGTCCTCCAACTCTGCTTACCGGTCCAGTAGCCCCGACACGTGTTTCACATCGGCTGCTTCGGGGGCTAGTGGTCACTAACCCCCCGAAGCAGCCGACGCGAAACACGTTTCTCTAAATAGGTTCATGGGTAAGCTGCCACTTTATTGTGCGTTTATAATTTGCACCTTGTTAGACTAATGGTACATTTACACGCAGCCACAGGAAGGTAGGAACAGGCAGGCATCGGACACAATTGTGCCTGTTGCTTTGAAAAGACCACGATGTGGCTGCGTGTAATTCGGACTTTCCATCCTTCAGGGAAGACACAGGAAGGAAAGTCCTGAATTACACGCAGCCACATCGTGGTCTTTTCAAGGCAACAGGCACAATTGTGTCCGATGCCTGCCTGTTCCTACCTTCCTGTGGCCGCGTGTAAATGTACCATAAGGGTAAAATTTGGACCCATCGGGCAGGATTGCACTTTATTACCCTGGTCTTTGCACTATAAGCACCTTGCACTTTCTAACTGCCCCTCTGAACCATATCCAATTACTGTCCTCCTTTCTCTTTCTACTTGTCACCTGTCTCCCTCCTTTCCCCAATTTCTTGTCGTTGATCTATTTATTGCATGATATTTATTGTATCCACAGTAAATGCATAAAAAAACATCCAGGCAATAGAACACATTACATGTATGCAAGAAAACCAACTTTCATACAATACAAATCTTACAGATTCCACGAAACTCCTCCCCTTCCAGCACAAAGTGTCGAGCCCCAGGTCCTGGGATACTCGGGTATCAGGCTCAGAGGGTTTGCGGCGAAGTCACGGGTGGTGGTGCCCGAGCCCATGGCCTGGATGACACTTCAATAGAGGGGTTATGTACAGGGGATAAGAGTTATTGTCACGTAATGCCACCTGTAGTACCTGGTGTTGGGTCACCAGCGCTGCCATAGTCCTCCGGAGGATGATGGTATTGCGGCAAGGATGGAAACGCTCCCTACAGGTGGAGCTGGGCTTCCGGGGCAGAGTAGAGTAAAGAGGCAGTTTGAAGTGGGACTTGAGACCAGAGTAAGAAGCAGTAAAGCAGTCTATAGGGAGGCTGGGGACGGAGAGGAATAACGCACACACTCTGAAGAAAGTCTCTTTTACCTTTTACTGATGGTATTCACAGGTAAAGATGTCCAGAGCACTGTCGGGTGACCAGGTACACAGTGAGTCTCCACAACAATTAGGTATAAGGGCTCCTCAGGTTCCTTGCTGTCGCTGAAGCCCTGTCTGTATGCAACACGACTGGCCTCCTCACTTTCTCTGGTCCTCTCCCTCTCTCCTTCTGCGCGGTCCACGGGTTACCCTCTCTGATCACTGCTGTGTGCTTCCACAGAACACCAGCTTGGGTGGACGTGGATATTTAAATAACACAGCAGCTGGACTATTCGGTTGTGAATATATTGGAGAGGAGTAATGGACCAGCACCCTGTAGGGTCTAAAAATGTTTATAGTAAGGAAGCTACAAATGGTACAATAATGATTTTACATGTTTTTAAAATGTCTGCCTATGCGCTATTCAAGGGTACTCTTAGTATCATACTGAAAAACCAGGCTAAAAACACCCTTTAGTGCCCCATTAAAGGTGCTAAAGGGTGCAAGTATTAAACCCTTCCTATATGTCTGCTCTAATCTATGCTTTTCCTTCTAGATAAACTCTCTCCTTGCATTATGCTGGGCTTCACACCTCCAGGCCTCATGTAAGACCTGATGATATGTTGCAACCGGCCAGTTATAGTAATGCCAGTAGCCAATATGGCAATATGGCTACAGCATTATCATGACTGTGATGCATTGTCCGCATGTCTAGTGGCTGGAAAACATAAAAAAAAAATGGGATGGTGGCTCATGCTTTCGCTCGAGCATCATTGATACTTGGCTGAATAACAAGTGTGCCTGAGCAACCGATCAAGAAATGAGCCGTGCCAAGCACGCTCACCCATCACTAGTGATTTGCAATCCCTCCCCCCAAAAACATATCCATTTTTATCTGAGTCACAGATTAGTATAAACCAGTCTGTGGGTCCATGAAAAATCACTGACAGCAGCATTGTCAGCCATGCACAGCCCAGATAAACAGAAATCTTTACAATTTACTAATTAATTATTATTTTTTTTCATTTGAGAAATTCATTGGTTAATCCCTTTCTGACATACAGTACAGACCGAAGGTTTGGACCTCATCAAGAGAATGCCAAGAGTGTGCAAAGCAGTAATCAAAGCAAAAGGTGGCTACTTTGAAGAACCTAGAATATAAGACTTATTTTCAGTTGTTTCACACTTTTTTGTTTAGTATATAATTCCACATGTGTTAATTCATAGTTTTGATGCCTTCAGTGTGAATCTACAATTTTCATAGTCATGAAAATAAAGAAAACTCTTTGAATAAGAAGGTGTGTCCAAACATTTGGTCTGTACTGCATGAGGTACAGGTACGTTATATGCCAGCTATCAATCACTGACAGTGCAATCGAAAGGGATCATGCAATTTGTCGCCGATATCAGAGGTAATGTGATGCAATCACGGGGCCTCAATGCATTTCCATGACAGCCCGGTGTCCTGAGAGGACCCAGGATGCTGTCATAAATTACTTCCAATGGATGCCCGTAGAGGCGCCTGCATCCTCAGGAAGTGATCATCTATATTGTGCACACACATGAACCAGCTCGTCTATGAGCGGGAAAAGTGATCGCACACTGCAATGCTTAGGTACCCCAAGGGGCAGTGTAACATAAGGAAAAATTTTAAAAATATATAGAATATTAAAAACAAAACAATACTTAAAAGTTCAAATCACCCCCCCCCCTTTTGCTCCATTAAAAAAATATAAAAAATAAATAAATACACACATTTTGTATAACCGCATTCATAGGTGCCCGATCTATCAAAATATAAAATCAATTTATCTGATTGGTAAACTGCATAATGGAAAAAAGTCCAAATGCCAAAATTACGGGTTTTTTTGCTGCAACAGTACAAAAAATGCAATAAAAGGCAATCAAAACACTGTATCTTCCCCAAAATTATGTCATTAAATGATATCACATTAGATCAAGCCACAAAAAATAAGCCATCACCCAGCCCAATATCCTGAAAAGTTAGAACGCTACAGGTTGTGGAAATGGCACCAAAAGTGCAATTCTTTTTCTTTAAAAACATCAGATTTTTTCCCCACTTAGATAATAGTAAAAGTATACATGTTTGGTATCTACAAACTCATACTGACCTGAGGGATCATACTGTCACGTCAGTTTTAACATATAGTGAACATGGTGAATAAAAAAACAAACATGAACGAGTAATTGCACTTTTTTTTCCAATTTCACCGCAGTTGGAAATTTTTTGTCGCTTTACAGTATACTATATGGCAAAATAAATTAATTCATTCAAAAGTACAACTTGTCCAGCAAAACTTTTATAGACCTAGCGAATGAACATTTTAAATAAAAATCTCAAATCCATTTTTTTGCTATATTTGCTGCATTTGTAATTTTTTTTACATGACAAAATAGATGGAGTCATTCAATAGTTCATCCTGTCCTCCAAAATTAAGCCCTCACATGGCTATATTGAAAGACAAATAAAAACCTACGGCTCTTGGAAAAGCGCAAAAAAGGAAAATTGCCCTGTCATGAAGGGTTAAAATGCTAATGGTAAAAAGTGAAACACTGACCAAACACTCTTGAATCGGATCCTAAACACTGATGAAAACATTTTATATATACCCTATACGGGTCATTCCATGTCAAGTGATCCAAAAATGAATATTTTTTTTCCCTGACGTCCTCAGATTTTTAAAAAATTTTTTCTATCTGAAGAACAACTTTATCTAATTACAAAAAAAAAGTTTTGAATTTTTTTCTTTATCTGTTAATTTTTTACAGATTTTTAAAGTTTTAAAAAAGTGCGAATTTTGGCCTGGTATGGCTTTACATTTTCTATCATATCTCGGGCTAGAAATAAGATAGAGAAACAAAATAAACACCAATCTACTCAGAACTGTCCAGGCTTTCATCAGATATGTCACAAGAGGATATTTGTTAATATTTTACCCATGTGATCGCAAGCGCAAAACTTTAAAACGCATTTCCGAAAAATCGGCGCGCTTTAAATATTTCAAAAACTGCCCATGTGTCTGCTGTGCTCTTAGCCACATCTGTACCAAATTTCAAGTTGGGATCGCAATGGGATCATATTTTAACATATTTTACTAGTAAGAGCGTCAATGGGTCATTCCATATCAAGTGATCTAAATATGAATATTTTTTTTACCTGACGTCTTTAGATTTTTTTTTTTTTTTTTCCTTTATGAAGTACTACTTTAGTTAATTACAAATTAAAAGTTTGGAATTTTTTTCTTCATCAGTTAATTTTTTACAGATTTTTAAAGTTTAAAAAAGGGTGAATTTTGGCCTGGTACGACTTTAAATTTTTTTATCTCAGGCTAGAAATAAGATAATGAAGTGGGAGAGGCATCATTTTACTCAGAACGGTAACAGCTTTCATTTGAGATGTTACAAGACTATGTTTCTTTATATCAAATTCAAACTATTGACGGGCAATTGTGAAAAAATGACTGATTGTGTTCTTGGTGACTTTTGAATTGACACTATAATAGTTAAATATTTTGCACTTAGGTCCAATGAATGCATCCATGGGGTCAAGCTGGGACAGAGTCATCACAAATTAGCCTTATTTGCAGATGACCTGCTACTTTACATCTCCCAGCCCCTGGTCTCCATCCCTTCGGTCTTAATGGAGTTTGAACGGTTCGGACAATTGAGCAACTTTAAAGTGAATTGCTCCAAAACCGAGGCACTCAATATTTCTTTGCCTGGAGAATTGGTTTCTCATCTATCTAAACAGTTCCCATTTAAATGGAAAGTAGAAGCCATTAAGTACTTGGGAGTCCTTATACCAAAAGATCTTAAACAAATATTCAATTTAAATTATCAACCCCTTTTGACTAACGCGGAATCGGCATTTACCTCCTATAGACAATTAAAGCTATCCTGGTTCGGGAGAATAAACGTAGTCAAGATGGATGTCTTGCCCCGACTCTTATATACTTTTCAGACAGTTCCTGTTCTATTGGATAGAGGTTTCCTCTCCAAAATGCAATCTATGATCCTTAGATTTGTCTGGGGGGGCAAGAGGTCCAGATTGCGAATGAATATCCTATCCTTGCCCGAGACCAGAGGAGGGGTTGGACTACCCAACATACGAGCGTACTTTGAGGCTTCCTCTCTCGTTAGAGCTCTAGATTGGCATTATCATGCGTCCTCCAAGAAATGGGTAGGGGTGGAGCAAGAGGGTTTGGGGATTCCGCTGAAACACCTGCTTTGGATTTCCCCTAAAGACTCCACAGACCTAGTACCTTTGACAGACATGACCAGAAACACCTTGAAGGTATGGCACCTAGTGACGAAAACCCTCCGCTTAAACGACAGACTTAGCCCTTTGACTCCCCTTTTTTCCAACCCATCTTTCCCACCCAGATTTGACAGGCAGAGATTTTTATGTTGGTGGATTGTGGATGACACCCGAGTAGGACAGACTCTGTCCAGTGGTGGTTTGCCCCCGATGGCAGAGCTACAACTCAAAGAACCTACGAGACCTCTTAAGTGATTCGAATTTCTCCAATACAGAGCATAATTATATTCAGCTGACCACTCTTGCAGGGTAAGATTTGACGCCCAACGTATTGGAGAGGTTATTCCAACTGGAGGCTCCACCGAGGCGCAAAATATTAGTTCTATACCAGGCCTTAGGGTCCATGAGAGAGCAGGGCACCCTTTACTTCCAACGTGCTTGGGAGAGGGAATTGGGGTGTAGCATTTCAGAAGCTAATTGGCAGAAATGCTTTATATTTACTCACTCACTAGCTAGCGCTTGTTCTGCACAAGAAAGAAGCTATAAGCTGCTCACTAGATGGTACTTGTGCCCGACGACACTCCGGAACATGTTCCCTGGAACCCCTGATACCTGCTGGCGCTGTGGGGAAGAGAAGGGTACAATGATACACATTTGGTGGAGTTGTGGGGAAATCCGGCGGTTCTGGTCTGAGGTTTTCAATGCATACGCCCGGATAACAGGTAAAGAAGCCGAATGCTGCCCAGAATCGGCAATGTTATCCATTTTTCCAGGTCCTATTGGGCTACAGAAGAGGGATATTCTCCGCTTTTGCATCTCGGCTGCTCGTGCTGTGATCCCGAGGTTCTGGAAATCAAGCCGGGCTCCATCTCCACTTGATTGGTTCAAAGAATTGATGGACACATATCGAATGGAGGAGCTCGCAGCTGATGCGTCGGGATCTCGGAACAAATTCTTAGGGATTTGGGTTGAATGGATTCTTTTTCACGACTCTGCAGAATTTAGGAGTATCTTTTCCAGCACAGATAATATGGCTCGACCTCTGGCTGATGGGGAGCCAGTGGGATGAGTACCCTTTCTCCTTCCCATACCTCACCCGTCCCCCCCCTCCTTTTTTTCTTTTTTTCTTACGTGGCTTTTCTTTCCCAGTATAACTTTTTCTAATGGTTTTTGTTTCTCTTCTCTCTCTCTTCTTTTCTATCTCTCTTTTCTTCCCATCTGATACATTCAGTCTAGGTATTTCCTTTCTACACCTATACCTTCAGAATTCTAGTGAACATTAGACAGGTATCGAAAACTCTGAGCTGTGAGTAGATCATTAATATTTCGGCCTTCCTTTCCGGTACACCAGTCGATAGACTATTCCAACTAGGCCTCAACGGGTAATGACCCACTTACGTGGTCAACCTGTTAGAAGGGGCCAAGTAATAAAAATCATTCTGCTGGGGCTGCTTGTCCCCTTGACATCAGAACATCTCAAAACCCTGAGAAAGGTTGTATACTTGAGTGTTTGGAATTATATTTAGATTGTAGTATATATTGCACCAGAGATAAGCGCAAAAGTAAATTTGCAGCTTATCTTAAAGTTACTAATAACTTTGTGAATTCTCTTTTTGTATATTTTATATGTCTCAAGATTTTGTTAAAAGATTGAATGTATGTCTTTCATATGTTTTTTCAAAATTTAATAAAAATGAGATTAACCATAGTTAAATATTTTAAAATATGATCCCATCACGATCCCAACTTGAAATTTGGTACAGATGTGGCTAAGAGCATAAAAGACACATGGGCAGTTTTGGAAAATTTTTATTAAAATGTTTTTTTCGGAAATGCGTTTCAAAATGTTGCGTTTGCATTCGCATAGGTAAAAAATTAAAATTAACAAATATACTCTTGTGACATATCTGGTGAAAGCCTGGACAGTTCTGAGTAGAATGGTGTTTATTTTGTTTCTCTATCTTATGTCTAGCCCGAGATAAAAAAATTTAAAGTCGTACCAGGCCAAAATTCACCCTTTTTTTAAACTTTAAAAATCTGTAAAAAATTAACTGATGAAGAAAAAAATTCCAAACTTTTAATTTGTAATTAACTAAAGTAGTACTTCATAAAGGAAAAAAAAAAAAAAAATCTAAAGACGTCAGGTAAAAAAAAATATTCATATTTAGATCACTTGATATGGAATGACCCATTGACGCTATTAATAGTAAAATATGTTAAAATATGATCCCATTGCGATCCCAACTTGAAATTTGGTACAGATGTGGCTAAGAGCAAAGCAGACACATGGGCAGTTTTTGAAATATTTAAAGCGCGCCGATTTTTCGGAAATTTGTTTTAAAGTTTTGCGCTTGCGATCACATGGGTAAAATATTAACAAAGATCCTCTTGTGACATATCTGGTGAAAGCCTGTATAGTTCTGAGTAGAATGGTGTTTATTTTGTCTCTCTATCTTATTCCTAGCCTTAGTTATGAGGAGAAACGTAAAGGCAGGCAACAGCGAAATTCACACTTTTTCCGAACTTTGAAAATCATTTAAAAAAAAATTAAATTTTTTAAAAAATTTTTCTCTTCACATTTTGCATTGTCTGACATGCTATTATCAAATAACAAAATCTCAAAAGAATTAAAAATATAGAGGTAATAATCATTGGTTCACTTGACATGGAATGACCCATACTCGTCTGCTAACTGTCTTTGTTACTTTACTTTCAACATTATTTTTCACCATGTCCTTTACTTCAATGTCTATTGTTCTATGTGCTTTTACCATTCACCTTTACCGCCCCATCACCCCTCATCCACATAAGCCCCTTTCTCCTTCCCTCTACTTTTGAGCTCCCATACTCTCTTCAACATACTGAATAATCTCAGACCACCATGTTACAGGGTGTGGCATCAGAAACAAAGTCACAATTACAAAAACTATTTGACTTTTCTCTTTTTACTGCTGCTCCTGTCAGGTGATATCTCTCCAAATCCTTGTCCACCCTCCACCAACTTCAACCCCTCTCCCACCACACACAGAAACCATGCTAACCTTATCAACATTACTTGCACACCTTCATCTCCCTCTTTTAACTGCGCTCTCTGGAATCCACTGTCTGTATGCAACAAGCTTCCCTTTATCCACAACTACTTTCTCACTAACTCTCTTAACCTCCTGGCTCTCACAGAAACCTGGATCCAGGATTCAAACACAGTGGCTCCTGTCGCTGTTTCTTATGGTGGCTTACATTTCACTTATTCCCCGAGACCTGGGAACAGACATGGTGGTGGAGTTGGCTTACTCCTGTCCCCACAATGTACCTTCAAGGTTATTCATGCAGCCCCATCACTCTCATTCCCCTCTTTTGAGGTCCACACAATTAGGGTCTTCCGTCCCCACCCCTCAGAATAGCAGTGGAATGCCGCCCTCAGGGTCACCCGCCCAGTTCCTCGATCATTTTTTCCGCATGGCTGCCTCATCTCATGTCCTCAAAATGACCAACCCTTATTCTGGAAGACTTCAACATCCCCATCAACAGCCACATCCACCTATCTGCATCCCAGCTCCTATCTCTAACCTATCTCTTGGCCTCTCTCAGCTCTCAACCTCTGAGACACACAAGGATGGTAACGCCGTTGACCTGATCTTTGTCCGGCTCTGCTCAACCTCCTTCTTAGATAATTCACCTCTTCCCATCTCTGACTACAATATTCTCTCCTTCATGCTCATAAACCCTCGCCCACCCCAACACAGTCCGACCTATCACACATTCAGAAATCTACAAGCCATTAACCCTCATACATTCACAAACTCTCTACACTTATCACTGTCCCCAATCTCCTGTCCTGATCTGGCAAGTAAATCACTTAAATTACTCTCTCAGAAGCTCCCTTAACTAAGTAGCGCCCCTCACCCTCAGAACTTCCAAAAACAGAGTGAAACAGCCCTGTCTCACATCACAAACTCGATTCCTGTAGTGATGCTCTAGGAGTGCTGAACGTCTATGGAGGAAAACTTGCACTCCAGAAAACTTAATTCATTATAAATTTATGCTGAGAACTTACAACTCTGCCCTTCACCTTGACAAACAAACCTACTTCACCACCCTGATCTCCTCACTATCCAACCACCCAAAAAAACTCTTTGACACATTTCACTCTCTCCTCAGTACTAAAGTGCAGGCCCCTATCACTGAACTTTGTGCTGATGATCTGGCTTCTTACTTCACAAAATAGAAAATAGAAAACATCTGTCAGGTAATCAACTTCCAACCTCAAATCGCTGTTACCCCTACCTCTCCCCACATTTCCTCCAGCTCACTCTCCACTTTTGACCCAGTCACAGAAGAAGAAGTCTCCAGACTCCTCTTTTCCTTTCGTCCCACAACATACACTGCTGAGCCCATTCCCTCACACCCACTCCAGTTTCTCTCTCTGGTGGTCACCACTCACTTAACCAAGATCTTCAATGTCTCTCTCTCCTCTGGCATCTTCCCCTTCTCCTTCAAACACTCTATCATCACTCCATTATTAACCCCTTCATGACCCGGGAATTTTTCATTTTTCATTTTCGTTTTTTGCTTCCAAGAGCCATAACTTTTTTATTTTTCTGTCAATATAGACATATGACAGCTTGTTTTTTGCGGGACAAGTTGTACTTTCATATGCAATCATTTATTTTACCATATAGTGTACAGGGAAATTGCAAAAAAAGTGCAATGACACGTTGATTTTTTGGGTATTTTAGTCGCCATCTTCACTATATGGTAAAACCGACGTGATGGGGTGATGCCTCAGGTCGGTACGAGTTCGTAGACACCCAACATGTATACCTTTACTGTTTCTAGGTGGTGAAAAAAAATTCAGAAGTTTGAAAAAAAAAACAAAACTGACTTTTTGCGCCATGTTCCGCGACCCGTAGCGTTCTCATTTTTCGGGATCTGGGGCTGTGTGATGGCTTATTTTTTGCGTCTTAAGCTAACGTTTCTAATTATAACGTTTATGGGGAATCCGCAGTTTTGATTGCCCGTTATTGCATTTTATAGCAATGTTGCGGCAACCAAAAAAACTGAATTTTGGAGTTTGGACCATTTTTTCCGTTACGGAGTTTACGGCTCTCTTTAGGGTCATTCCATGTCAAGTGATCCAAAAATGAATATTTTTTTTTCCCTGACGTCTTCAGATTTTTAAAAAATTTTTTCTATATGAAGTACAACTTTAGTTAATTACATAAAAAAAGTTTTGAATTTTTTTCTTCATCAGTTAATTTTTTACAGAATTTTAAATTTTTAAAAAAGTGCGAATTTTGGCCTGGTATGACTTTACATTTTCTATCATATCTCGGGCTAGAAATAAGATGGAGGGACAAAATAAACACCGTTGTACTCAGAATTGTCAAATTTATATATTTTTTATTACCATAATAATGTGAACGCAGCGGAGAATCTCCGCATGCGTTCACATTACTATCCTGCTCCAGCAGCCAATCAGCTGTCTCTGGGGGAGGCCGGGAGGAGGAGATCAGCGGCAGAGTTCTCCTCCTCCTGCACAGCTGATCTCCCGCCGGTGTCAGCGGGAGAACAGCTGATCTGACAGCTGTTTAAATCTCTCGTGCTGACACCGGATAGGGTGATAGTGCAGGAGATATGAAACAGCTGATCGCAGCTTCAAATCTCCCGCGCCGACATCACCTATTCGGTGTCAGCGTAGGAGATTTAAACAGCTGTCAGATCAGCTGTATCTCCCCGCTGACACCGGCAGGAGATCAGCTGTGGCTCTACATGATCTCCCGGTGGCCGCCGGTGATCACCGGCGGCAACCGGGAGAGATTTCAATGACAACTGCAGCGTTCTCCTGCGGTGTCATGCGGAGGACACTGCGGATCCATTGAGATCCATGCATGGTTTGTGCGCTTGCGGGTGCTTGCAAATAAAACAAGCACCCGCGACCGCACAAAAAATGCAACAAGCTGCGTTTGGAGGGCGCACAAATTGTGCGCATCCGAACGCAAACGCAACCAAACGCAGTCAAACGCAGGCACATGCGTTCCCATGTTAAACATAGGAACGCAGTGCACAAGCGTTTGGCTGCATTCGGTACACTAGTGTGAAGGCAGCCTTAGAGAGTTGAGTAGCAGTTATCAAGGTATGCCAATTATTCAATTCTTCAGACCATTTTGCACCGAGTATTGTGTTCAGTCATACTTCCTCATCTCATCCACAATTTATCCATGGCAACCACATTTTCTCAAATAATGCAATTTTTTCCCTTCTCCCATAAATACCTTTTTCCATGTAAATCAAATCATCTACCTGTTTCATAAATTCACCTCTACTTGGGGGAAGATCACGAATCAATTTCCTCGCTACGAAGAGTAATTTTGCAATAACTATCTTTAGCGCATTTTCAATAGCCACTTCCTCTACATAGCCCAACAGGCAAACCACAGGCTCTTTAGGTATGATACACCCGTACACTCCTTCTATCCGGTTAATAACCGCCGTACAATATGGGATTAATCTTGGGCAAGCTCACATCATGTGGTAAATGCCTGCATTATCACCTCTGCATCTCGGACACTCTGAATCAGTCCTCAGACCCGCACGATACATAACCACTGGCGATCTATACACTCTGTGTATTACATATAAATGCGACAATCTAGCCTATTCACATATAGACAGTTTGGGTACATATTCCAGTATACTAGTCCATCTAGCATCCAATATGTGTCCCACCTCTTCCTCCCATTTTAAACGTGTTTTTATAGGGAAAGAAAGGAGAAATGTATGTAGTAGATCGCTATATATGCAAGATATCACTCCTCTCGAAAGCCCCTTATGGCAAATGTAATCAAGAACGATATCATCTTGTATTTGCAAGGCTCCCGCCACACCCCTTGCACTAACTGCTTGTTGTATCTGCATATACTGGAACCAACCCGACTCAGACAATCCAAATTCCAATCTTAATTGCTGGAAGGTTTTTAATCCCTGTCTATTCATATTTTAATGCATATGCAGAATACCCTGATTTTCCCAGTCCATAAGTCTTCCTATTTTTATTAATTCAGGGAGATTCCCATTATTCCATATGGGAGTATATTTCGTCAGACTTGTCACCCCTCTCAGTTGATTAAGCATTATCCATAATTTATGTATAAGGTCAAGTGTTCGATATCTCCTTCCCAAAGCACCCACAGACCCATCCTCAAGTCCATCTGTCAGAGGGGATCTACCAACTATCTTTTCCAGTACTTTCATAGTGGGACTATTCTCTGGTTTACAAGCCCACCCCCGCAGATGTTGGCTCTGAGCTGCCAGAAAATAAATCCCAGGGTAAGGTAACGCCAGTCCACCTTCATCTTTTGGCCTCTGCAATGTCTCCAGTCGGATCCTAGGTTGTCTCCTACCCCAAATCAATTCCCGGAATATAGCATTAATAGGCTTAAGCTTACGTTGGGGAATCCATAAGGGAGAGTTATGCATTACGTATAGTAATTTGGGCATCAAGATCATTTTGATCAAGTTAACTCTCCCCACCATGGATAAACACAATTTATTCCAGGCATTAACTTTACGCCACAGTATTGTCAGCAATGGAGTAAGGTTCAACTGTAAATAATCCATGATGGGTAAAATCACCCAAATACCCATGTACTTAAATTGTTCCACATTTTGCAACCTATCCGACACCACCCCCTCCTCCGTGTCATTCTCGTCCTTGTCTACTTCAAATAGGTTTGACTTATTCCAGTTTATGGTAAGCCCTGAAAGTATCCCAAAACCCTCAATGGTTTGCATGACATGGTCCAACGAAGCCCCCCGATCCTCCAGAAACAGCAGAATGTTATCCGCGTTCAGCGCAATCTTTTCCTCAATCCCCCCATATTTAAATCCCTTGATCTCCCTGGTTTTTCTTATGGTAGCAGTTAAAGGCTCTACTGCCAGAGCAAACAACAGGGTCGATAACGGGCAACCCTGTCTGCTACCCCTTTGTAGATCTATCTTTCTAGAAATAGCACAATTAACCCTAATTTTTGCAGTTGGTTGGGCATACAGGAGTTGTATCCAAGAGATAAATTGCAGGCCAAATCCCATTCGCTGTAACACCTTCCATAAATAACTCCACTCCACACTATCAAAAGCCTTACGAGCGTCCAATGATGCTATAACCCTTCGGCCCATGTTGTCTGATGGCAGCTGCAGATTTAAGAATAATCTCCTTAAATTGATTGCAGTAGATCTGTTTGGTAGGGATGGGCGAGTCTACTCGCTAGGACTCGTTACTCGGCGAGTAGTAAGGGACTTGCAGGACTCGGTACTCTGCGAGTTTCCCAGCTATTACTCGCACAGTAACGAGTCCAATGCAAATCAATGGCAATCCTAGTTTTGTCAGAGACTCTGACAAAACTAGGATTGCCATTGACTTGCATTGGACTCGTTACTTTGCAAGTAATCGCAGGGAAACTCGCACAGTAACGAGTCCGGCTGTCTGCTCTGTGCCCTGGGTCCTGCAGGCTGCCGCAGCTCCAGGGTCCTAGAGCCCGCCTGCTGCCTGATGTAGCAGAGCTGAGATTGTTCTCAGTCTGCTCATTCCCTGTGCATAGACATCTATATCTATGCACAGGGATGTAGCAGAGAGGACATCGCGTTTTGGACTACGTCGGACGGAAGAGGATTTTTTTCATTAAAGTTGGAGTCCCTAATGGCTTTTTTTTTTATTACTAATAAAAAATTTTCTCTGTGTTGTGTTTTTTTTAACCCTTCTATTGGAGATTCTTAGTGGCCTAGTCAAACGTGGCCTGAAGAGCGGGGTTCAGCGCCACAGGATGGCGCTTCAATGAACGCGCCATCTTCTGGGGTGGCTGCGGGCTGCAATTTGCAGCGGGGGGTGCCCAGAAAGCTTGGGCATCCCTGCGCTGCGGATTCCAGCCCCCAGCTGCTTAGCTGTACCTGACTAGACATAGAAATTGCGCGGAGCCCCACGCATTTTTTTTTTTATTATTTCCCGGGCTCGGACTCGCTAGAGTCAAGCGATTCCGAGTAATTTAGGACTCGCCCATTACTACTGTTTGGCATAAAGCCGTATTGGTCTGGATATATTAAATTTGAGATCACCGCTGTTAAGCGGCCTGACAGTACTTTTGCAAGGAGTTTAACATCTGCGGTCAGCAGCGAGATCGGCTGGTATGACTCTGGGTTTTTAAGGTCCTTACCCTTCTTAGGGATCACAACAATAGTAGCCTCTCTCATAGATGTCGGCAATTCCCCCCGTTTCTTAGCTTACATGTAAACCTCCAATAATCTTCCAAATGTTTATAGACCTCTACTGGAAGTCCGTCAGACCCCGGGGCCTTTTCATTGGCCATGCCACGCAATGCCTCTCCCAGTTCATCTACTATTATAGGTGTCTCCAAAGCATTCCTATCCTCCATAGACAGAGTGGGCAACGATGCAGCTGTAAGAAAGTCCTCCACCTCCTTATCACCCATCCCCTCTTGCAATGTGTATAGATCCCCATAGAACTTTACAAAAATCTCCATAATATCCCTCGTGCCTGTGACCAGTTCTCCTCCCTCTCTCTCTAAGCAATGGACAAACTGATTCCCCTTTTGCGCCGCCGCTATAGCAGACAACAAATGGCCCACTTTCTCTCCTTCTTCAAAGAATTTCATTTTCTGGAAAGCCAGTTTCTTATCTCCCCTACCTAGAAGGACTCTATGCACTTCCTCCTGGGCCTCTCATAGTTTTTTCCTTGAGTGTGGATCAATCTGCCTCACCGCCTCCCACTCGGCCTTCTCCAATTTCCGTAGACTATCTTTTTCCAGCTGTTTAGTTTGTGATTTACACAAGCATATATCCTGGAACAGAATCCCTATCAAGTATGCTTTCATAGTCTCCCAAACTATCAGTGGGTCAGCACTACGATCATTCAGATTATAAAAGTCCTCTATTTCCAGTCCCACTTTAGTCATATCAATAGTGCGCAGCCACACTGGGTGTATCTTCCACTCTCTAACCGCATTCCCCAGCGAACCCGGCCGACGAATAGAAACAAAGACCGGGCTCTGATCCAAGACAACTCTGGCCAGATAGTCCACCTCCTCCACTAACCCATCTAGCAGACCATTCCCCAGAGCCATGTCGATACGGGAAAGTGAGTCATATGAGGTCGAAAAACATGAAAAGCATCTCCTCTCTACATTTCTAACCCTCCAAAGATCCGTCAAACCCATTTCTTGTATTAGAGATCCAAATGGAGTCAGATTACCCCTATGTGTCTCCCCAGATATGTCACTCTTATCTCACTGTGTATCTATCACATTATTGAAGTCTCCGATCAACAAAAATGGCATTACCCCCTTTCTTTCAGCCATCTCTCTTACCTTCCTTAATTTAATACTGGAATACGGCAGAGGAATATATATTGCCACAATACACATTAGTTGTCCGGACAATCTGCACGCCACCATCACATATTGCCCCTCAGTGTCTATGTTAACTTCTATGTCCTCATATTGTGCCGAATTATGTATCAAAACCGAAACTCCCCTGGCGAAAGAAGAAAAAGTAGAATGGTACGTCCTCTGTGCCCACATTCTATTCAGAATGTCCACTGTATCAATTGTCAAATGGGTTTCCAGAAGACATATCACTGATGGCCTACGGTCTAGCACATATTGAACAGTTGCTCTTTTTCACTTATCTGAGAGCCCTCTTACATTCCAGGAAATAATATTATTCCGCTCCCCCATCAAACAATACTCTTTGCATTTTAATTGCTGCTATTCCTGTGAGTAGCTGTCCTCTCCCCCATCCCACTTCCCCTTCCCCCAACTTTCCAGGCCCCCCATCCCCCCACCTTTTGTATGTGTAATACTCTCAACGAGAGTGGGGTCCCAAAAACCTAGACCCATTGCAACGTAAGCACCAAATAGTTGCCTTTTCCCTTCTCGCAATGCACATAAGCGCTTCCCATTCCACATCACCGTTTATATGCCCCTCCCCCTC
Organism: Allobates femoralis; assembly: GCA_033576535.1. Lineage (NCBI taxonomy): Eukaryota > Metazoa > Chordata > Amphibia > Anura > Aromobatidae > Allobates > Allobates femoralis. Next base: position 25,498 of record JARQOC010002125.1, read on the forward strand.
ATGCCCGCCCTAACAACATTTTCAACCTTTCTGCCATTAAAATAAAAGCCTCTAACATATGCCTATTACTGTTAGACTTTATAAGCAGTTAAACCGTAATAACCATCCACTCTCCTCCTCATAACGAGAACCTCCCATTACCGGAAGACCTCCCCTCTCTCCATGCTTGTTCCACTGTCTGTCCATTAAGGCCTGGGGTGTAGAGAAAACATTTAAAAAAAAAAAAAATTACAACCCTGAAAAGGAGTAGAAGAGGAAAACATTGAGTCAATCACCCCCCTACTGGCCGTCTGTCCTCCAAGTAAAACAGTGGTAAAGCAAAAACACTAAGACAGTTCCTGTAACCGGTTTTCAACATGCAAAATCAGCACCGTCCCATAGTCTCATCCAACTTTCCCGAAACTCACGCACGTTCTCCAGCGTCCTTGATACATTTAGCATTAATATCCAGCCATTGGGAGGCTTCCTCTGGATCCACAAAAAAAAGGACCTTCTCTAACGCCATCACTCGCAATTTTGCTGGAAATATCATGGAGTACTTTACACCCAACTCTCTTGAACGCCTCTTTATGTTGGTAAATTTCATTCTTTGCTTCTGTACTACCACTGAATAGTTCGGATATATGGCAATCCTCTGACCATTAATTGTAAGCTCCTCGATGTCTCTGGCTTTTTGCAGGATAATATCCCTGTCTCTGTAGTTAAGGATCTTTGCAAGTATTGTGCGTGGACCCTTACCAGGTGGCTAAGGTTGCATAGGGACTCGGTGTGCTCTTTCCACTGCAAGCAGTCTCGTCAGAGTATAAGAGCCAAATTTTTCCCTGATCCAGTTTTCGTTGAACTCAGTGGGGTTTCTCCCTTCATACTTCTCCGGGATGCCCACTATTCTCAGATTGTTTCGTCTGGAGTGGTTTTCCAAATCATCTGTTTTCGCTGCAAGCTCAGACATTTACTGCACATATTTTTTCTCAACTTTCTGCAGTTTGTCTATATGATCTTTCGCTGTGCTCACTCTTCCACAGCACCTGTCCTAGTGTCCACTTTCTTCAGGTCTTTCTTAATTGTGGATATCTCCCCCTGTACTCCCAGGACCTGCTGTGTCAGTGTTTTTAAAGCCTCCTTGCTGTAGGATACCACTGCGCACACATCTTTTAGAGTGGACTCTGTCTGCATATTGTACTCTGCCTGAGTCTGCCCAGCTTCCTCAGCACTCTTCTCCTGTGCTGGCACCTCTACATCTTCCCCCTCAGGCAGTGGGGTATCATCCTCCTCTGCAGCCTCCTCACCTCCATCATCAGTCTCTCCAGCACACCGCTCATCCAGCCTTGCAAACTGAGCGAGTTTCGCCGCTGCCGCCATGCGCCTCTGGCAGGCGGCATTAGCCTTCTCAGCCTCCTCTCTCTTCTCAGCGCCATCTTGGAGACTGTTACCATCTCCAGCGCCCGCATCTCACTGCCGCCGGCGGGTCGTTTGCGCTGCTTCTCACAGCTCTCAGCGCTGCACTCTGCTCCTGACACCTTCGGACACCGTTCCAGGGAGGTAAGGATCTCTTAACTGGCTAAATGGCAGGTTTAATCGGCGGGCACTTGGCGGGCCTCCAGGCCACACCCCCCCTCATTAACGGATTTAATATGATGATAGATTGGGCGATTCTGAACGTGGCGATACCAAACATGTGTATTTTTTTTTTAATACTTTTATTGTGATTGGGGCAAAAGGGGGGTGATTTGAACTTTTATATTTTTTTTTTTACAGGTTTTTAAAAACTTTATTTTTTCATTCATTCTTATTTTTACACTGCCTCTTTAAGAGGCACCTTGCTGCACAGTGCGATCGCTTCTGAGAGATACAGATGAGCTTCAGCTCATCTGTATCTCCCAGAATTGCGGACCTGTTGTGGTTGGCAGCGCCTGCCAACCACAACCTGGAACTGCTCAGTGACAGCATCCGGGTCTAGCCAGGACCCCGGGCTGTCACGTGAGTGCCGGAGATCCTGCGATACTATCGCGGGATCTCCGGAGCAGGCGGGGAACAGCGCGTTCCCCGCTGCAGCCGCCTTGGATCCCGCTGGCAGAGATTGACACCGGGATCCAAGGGGTTAACAGCGCCGATCGGATCCCGGATTCGATCGGAGCTGTTAGCCCGACATCTCAGCTGATCACATCAGCTGAGGTGTCGGCTGTTTGATGTGAGCTCCGCGCCGGAGCTCACATCAAACACCCCTTACCGGCCCATGACGTTGTACAATGTTATAGGTCGGGAAGGGGTTAAAGAAATCTTCTCTCGACCCATCCTGTACAAAAACTACAGAGCAGTCTCCAATCTCCCCTTCATCTCTAAACTCCTGGAGTGCCTGGTCTACTCCCGCCTCACTCATTACCTCTCCACTCACTCTCTTCTAGACCCATTACAGTCTGGTTTCCACCCCATACATTCTACAGAAACTGCTCTGCTCTCACCAAAGTGACCAATGACCTTCTGACAGCAAAACGTAATGGTGACCACTCTCTGCTTATTCTTCTTGATCTCTCTGCAGTCTTTGACACTGTTGACCACCATCTCCTACTCTCCATGTTGCACTCCATCGGTATCAAGGACACAGCTCTCTCCTGTTTCTATTCCTATTTTTCTGACCGCTCTTTCAGTGTATCATTTGCTGGCTCCATTTCCTCCCCTCTTCCTTTCACTATTAAGGTCCCTCAGGGTTCAATCCTTAGACCTCTTTTCTTCTCTCTCTACACAGCCCCAATTGGACAGACCATCAGCAGATTTGGCTTTCAGTACTATCTTTATGCTGATGACACACAACTATACACTTCTACCCCTGACCTTACTCCCGCTCTAATAAAGAACACCAATGACTGTCTAACCGCAGTTTCCAATATCATTTCCGCTCTCTACCTGAAACTCAACCTTTCCAAAACTGAACTTCTTCTGCTCCCGCCCTCCACTAACCTCCCTAAATATGATATCTGTCTCTTAGGATAAGGTCACATTTGAGGTAAACTTTTGAGATCCTGATCCGGTTTTGAGCTGTTAAAAAGCTCAAAACCGGATCAGGAACTGCTCCCCATAGGAGCACATTATAGTAACCGGATTGCACTACATGCAATCCGGTTACCGCTTGCAGATCTGCAGCCTGTGGTAAAAAATCATGCAGGTTGCAGTTTTCACAGCGGTTGGGAAACAGCCGCAGGAATTGCTATAATGGGCTCCTATGGGAGCCCATGCGGCTGCCGCAAGGCACATGTGAATGCCTGCGGCAGCTGTATGCTTTGTTCATCCCTGATGCCGCAGGGATGAATGAAGGCTTAAATGTTAATAATAGCTGTGGGCAACATGTCTCTAGGGGGTGCCCACCCTCCCTGGAGACATGCTGTCCACTCAAGTGGGCATAAGAGGAGTTAATGTTGTCAGTATAGTAATGCCGGCTTTTGTCGGCTTTGTCAATTTTATGAATGAATGTTGCCCACAGCTATTATTAACATTTAACCCTCTGTTCATCCCTGCGGCAGCAGGATGAACAAAGCATACGGTAACCGGATTGCTCCAGATTACACATCCAGAGCAATCCGGTTACCGCATTACGGTTTGCAGAACACATTTTTGATAAAAAATGTGTCTGAAGGCAATTGCAGTTACCACATCAAGATCTGGATGCGGTAACCGCAATTACCTGTCCAAATGTGACCCCAGCCTCAGTGTGCGGCAACACGATAACGCCTATTCAGCAGGCTCACTGTCTGGATGTTATGTTTGACTCTGATCTTTTCTTCCCCCTTATATACAATCTCTCGCCCGCTCTTGCCGCTTGAACTTGAAGAACATCTCTAGAATTTGCCCCTTTCTCTCCTTGGAAACAATAAAAACCCTCACTGTGGCCCTGAATCACTCCCGCCTTGACTATTGTAATTCTCTTTTAATTGGTTTCCCCTGCACTAGACTCTCCCCTCTCCAGTCCTTCCTTAATGCAGCAGCCAGGATCACCTATCTAGCTAACCGTTACTCAGATGCTTCTGCTCTATTCCAGTCATTACACTCGCTGCCTATACACTATAGTATGCAATTCAAACTGCTTGTTCTCACCACAAAGCTATT
>JARQOC010002126.1:0-29593 GCA_033576535.1 Allobates femoralis
CCAACTTAGTGTTCTAGTGTTTCACTACTGTTCCTCCACCCACTTGTCCGGGTTCTACCTCTCTTTCCATCCACACTTCTCTAAACTCCCGCCACCCCTTGCCCTACATAGGGTGATTGGCTCAGGGTCGGAGTGAGTCGGTGTGTGTGTTTTAAGTCGCCCGTCTTACCTCATCTGGCTGCAGTTCACCCTGTGGCCGCCCTGGTCGCAGGGGAGCCACAAATCTGCTGTATGTGGCCACGATCAGCATTACTGACACAACATATTTTTGTTGTGTTCTCCCACATAGAATACTCGTATGTCCACCTGAAAAAATTGACAGTCTGTGGCTCTAACAGCTCTACTGAACGTCAGTTTATGTAGTGTCAAAAATAAGCACAGTGGGCCTGGGATTTCTATAAACCTCATCCACTGTGCTTGTACTGCAAAACACAGCATTTTGGATGCAGCAAATACATACTGTGTCTAAAAGGTACTTTTACCTGTGTCTGCTAAAGGTACCATTACACGGCACGACGTTGGAACGATGTCGGCAATGATCTCGTGGTCGCGCGGTCGTTTCAGACATCATTTTGACATCGTTGGTGAGATGTCACATGTCTAGATATCGTGGACGACTCACCAACGTTGTTGTGAGCAGGTATCGTTCGCACAACCCAGCGATCGATACCTGCTCATTGCTGTGAATGGGCGAAGTCGTAAACGACATCGTTATCACGGTGTCGCACACGACAATATATAGCTGGTTGGCTGGTCCTTTGATCGTGTGATTTGAGAACATGTTCTCAAACCTGGATCAGCGATCCAACGACTTATCAAAGTTGAATCTTGGTGTTACACGCAACGATGTCCTAATGATGTCGCGTGAACGACTCCTAATCTGTGACGTTTAAGTGATATCGTTAACAATGTCGTGCCGTGTAACGGGTCTTTTAAAGGTACCGTTACACGGCACAACGTTGATACGATGTCGGGCAGGATTTCACGAGAGCGCGGTCATTTCTAACAACTTTTCAACATTACTGGTGAGATGCCACACATATAGTTATCATGACCGAACATGAACGATCCAGCGTTCAGACATCGGCTGAACGACACAGCCAGCGATGTTCGCGGTCGTTATCACGGCGTCACACAGCACAACCCCAAGTTGAATGTGGGCGTACTGTTTGACACAGGCTGGGAGATAGGCATGCCAGAGTGTGTTTTTCCGCACCCCTAGCACTCCGATTGGTCACCACAACTGCGTTACCATTGGTCAGCCATGTCTGGAAAGATGGCCACTTCATTACCGCATTTGCCCTTTCTACCATCTCTACCATCTGCTGTCATTTGTGTTGGGTTGGCCAAGACACTGTGGCGTCCCCAAACTGTCACACAGGAACGCTCGTGTGTGCACTGTTGGCGATACAATGTATGGCGATGTGTACGTGTTGTGTTAACAATGGTAAGCTACACACAACACTATGTACATATACAGTCATATGAAAAAGTTTGGGCACCCCTCTTAATCTAACTCTTTTTTTTTTTGCTTAAAATTGTTTTTTTGCAACAGCTATTTCAGTGTGATATATGTAATAACTGATGGACACAGTAATATTTCAGGATTGAAATGAGGTTTATTGTATTGACCGAAAATGTGAAATATGCATTATTTCAAAATTTGACAGGTGCAAAAGTATGGGCACCTCAACAGAAAAGTGACATTAATATTTAGTAGATCCACCTTTTGCAAAAATAACAGCCTCTAGTCGCTTCCTGTAGCTGTTAATGAGTTCCTGGATCCTGGATGAAGGTATGTTTGACCATTTCTCTTTACAAAACAATTCCAGTTCAGTTAAGTTTGATGGTTGCCGAGCATGGACAGCCCGCTTCAAAACATCCCACAGATGTTCAATGATATTCAGGTCTGGGGACTGGGATGGCCATTCCAGAACATTGTAATTGTTCCTCTGCATGAATGCCTGAGTAGATTTGGAGCAGTGTTTTGGATCATTGTCTTGCTGAAAGATCCATCCCCGGAGTAACTTCAACTTTGACACTGATTCTTGAACATTATTCTCAAGAATCTGCTGATACTGAGTGGAATCCATGTGACCCTCAATTTTAACAAGATTCTCGATGCCGTCATTGGCCACACAGCCCCAAAGCATGATGGACCCTCCCCCAAATTTGACACTGGGTAGCAAGTGTTTTTCTTGGAATGCTATGTTTTTGTGGCGCCATGCATAATGCATTGTTGTATGACCAAACAACTCAATCTTTGTTTCATCAGTCCACAGGACCTTCTTCCAAAATAAAACTGGCTTGTCCAAATGTGCTTTTGCATACCTCAGGTGACTCTGTTTGTGGCGTGCATGCAGAAACGGCTTCTTTCACATCACTCTCCCATACAGCTTCTCCTTGTGTAGTGTGAGCTGTATTGTTGACCGATGCATAGTGACACCATCTGCAGCAAGATGATTCTGCAGATCTTTGGAGGTGGTCTGTGGATTGTTCTTGACTGTTCTCACCATTCTTCTTCTCTGCCTTTCTGATATTTTTGTTGGCCTGCCACTTCTCGCCTTTACAAGAACTGTCCCTGTGGTCTTCAATTTCCTTACTATGTTCCTCACAGTGGAAACTGACAGGTTAAATCTCTGAGACAATTTTTTGTATCCTTCCCCAGAACAACTATGTTGAACAATCTTTTTTTTCAGATCATTTGAGAGCTGTTTTGAGGAGCCCATGATGCCACTCCTCAGAGAAGATGTAACCAGGAGAACAATTTGCAAGTGGTCACCTGAAATAGCTTTTCTCATGATTGGATACACCGGGCTATGAAGTACAAAGCTCAATGAGGTTACCAAACCAATTTAGTGCTTCAGTAAGTCAGTAAAAAGTAGTTAGGAGTATTCAAATCATGAAAATCAGAAGGGTGCCCATACTTTGGCACCTGTCAAATTTTGAAATAATGCATATTTCACATTTTTGGTTAGTACAATAAACCTCATTTCAATCCTGAAATATTACTGTGTCCATCAGTTATTACATATATCACACTGAAATAGCTGTTGCAAAAAAACAATTTTAAACAAAAAAAAAAGAGTTAGATTAAGAGGGGTGCCCAAACTTTGTCATATGACTGGATCTATGCATAATATGATGAAGTATGTGTGTGTGCATACATGTATGTATGTATTTGATACTGGAATTGTGTATGTTTGTGTACAGATACCCATGTGTAAATCCATATATATGGAGAGGGAGACACAGAGAGAGCACACAGTGTGACCCAAAGGGCTTGACATGTGTACTGTACATGTGCAGACACATACATATGTATGTGTAAATGTAAGTGAAAATGGTTGGTTATGTGCTGAAATGTGTGTATGTACTTTGCATCTCTGAATTAAAAACATATAGGTACCAATGTGGCAGACATACATGACCAATGATGTTCAGAAGGTTGACAGATGTCTACATTTATTTATATATAGTGGACATGTTGGCTCATAACTTTTACAACACAAAAATACTATGTAACATAAACACATTTATGGTGTGTTTACACGTCCCGATATCGGCGTCCAACTCCGACCAAAAGTCACGAGGTTCGTGCGTTGGACCCGATATCGTTCGTGCGTTGTATGGTATAAATGACCAATACGATGCACGAACGATGTGAAACCGATATCGGGGATCGAATGACCGTGCTATTCAACGGGCCGATATTGGATGGTGGTTGGAGCAGGATCGTGCTGTGTAAACGCCCAACTACGATGTGCAGTACAACGTCCCCTATCCTCTCCATGTTAAATAGTCATTCCTGGGTCGGCCGTACAAAGGGGGCGTAGACATCGTAGGGACATTGTATGCCGATATCGCGCTGTTAACATCTCCTATGCGATCTTGGAATTCTGCCCCGAAAAAGCGAGCTCCCGCGGCGTTGGATACAATATCGGACCGACGTTGGGACGTGTAAACCCACCATCACATATATATTTAGGACTTCACAAATGTATCGTTATAACAAGTGTTTATTTGCGTGCACACGCGGGTAGATACATGCCTATACAACACAATGGCGACTTCAATGAGTCTCCTTGTTTAAATGTGTTTACTGAAAGGTTAATGAACAAACAAGTAAATAAGTCTACTGATCAAAGCACGGATCTTCATAGATGCCGCCTTTTCCATAACCAACGCCAGCCAATCGGAACTCAGTAGTGACAACCAATCGGCGGAGACGGGGTGCAGAAACAGCAACACCAAGGCAAGCCTACGGGATTGTTTGCATGATCACAGAAATCATTAACGACATCATTATCGCGGTGTCACACACAACGATACAGCAGGTTGAAAGTTTGTGGATCGTTTGGATTTAGAACATGTTGATAAACCTGTCAACTCCGATCAATGATTTATCGTTGTCGCATTGTGCTGTTACATGCAACATCGCACTTACGATGTCGTTTCAACGTCGTTCTAACCGTGACTTTTAAGTGATGTCGTAAAAGATGTCGTGCCACGTAACGGTACCTTAACACTGATTGTGGACACTAAACTTAGGTGTTCACTGACATCTGCATATGTAGACTTGCTCAGATTCTCAGCCAGAACAGTTGCCGAGTGTCAGGTCAGTGTCATTATTATTATTATTTATTTATATAGCGCCATTGGTTCCATGGCGCTTTACATGTGTAAGGACAGAACAAGGACGAGAACATAAATAACGACGAATAAATCTAATAGGTACATTAGGGCAGAGATCCTGTCCACATGGGCTCACAGTCTATAGGGGATGGGTGGGAGACAGTAGGAGGGGGAGAGGTGAGATGGTGCGGCGGATTAGGTCTCAGTGTGGGTTATAGGCTTGACGGAAGGGGTGGGTCTTCAGGTATTTCTTGAAGGTTCCCAGGGTAGGGGAGTGTCTGATGTGGTGTGGAAGAGAATTCCGGTGTATGGCAGATGCAAGAGAGAAGTCTTGTATGCGGTTGTGGGAGGTGGAGATGCGGGGGAGGTGGACGAGAAGGAGTTCTTGAGAGGAGCGCAGATTGTGTGAGGGATGGTATCGGGAGACCAAATCGGAAATGTATGGAGGGGACAGGTTGTGGATGGCCTTGTATGTCAGGGTTAGGGTTTTGAACTGAGATCTCTGGAGAGTAGGGAGCCAGTGGAGGGCTTGTCAGAGGGGGGAGTAACGGGGCGACTGGTGGATGAGTCGGGCAGCGGAATTGAGGATGGTTCGGAGTAGTGCAAGGGAGGAAGCGAGGAGGCCGGTGAACAGGAAGTTGCAGTAGTCAAGGCGGGAGATAATGAGGGCGTGGACAAGCGTTTTGGCAGTGTCGTGGTCGAGGAAGGAGCGGATCCGTGAGATGTTTTTAAGCTGGAGGTAGCAGGAGGTGGCGAGGGCTGTTACGGCATTCAACACCGCTACCTGTGCCGGAACAAACGCACCCATATGGCCCAGCTACACACAGCAACAAAAGAGTGCAAGAAAAAACCACAATGACAGGTGCTGAAATTGTGGAAAATTAGTTAGTTTTAAACTACAGCAAATTGTGGGGTATTGGTTTGTCTTTTGGTCCAATACACGTAAGCTTGTGAGCCCCTACACGGCTCCCCACACATCACAAGTCCTATCCACTAAATTCTCATCTAAAGTGAGCAAAGGACACAAATAGAAAATAAATTTCTTACCACAGCAGATTCAGGTCAGACGACCATTACACTCAGTGCTGTGTGCAGCTTTGCCCAGGTTATAACTGAGGCATTATGAATGCAAGACACCAGCCCCAATCACTAACAACCTCCTTTCTCAAAGAGGTAGTGACCACTAGTTGTCCTGCAAACACAATGGGTTCCACATAGAGCGCAGTTCACACAGGTTTGCACAGTGTATGCCCAGCCTCTTACATTAACCCCCATCTCAGTAGACAGGCTGTTACGGCATTCAACACCGCTATCTGCGCCGGAACAAATGCACCCATATGGCCCAGCTACACACAGCAACAAAAGAGTGCAAGAAAAAAACACAATGACAGGTGCTGAAATTGTGGAAAATTAGTTAGTTTTAAACTACAGCAAATTGTGGGGTATTGGTTTGTCTTTTGGTCCAAAACACGTAAGCTTGTGAGCCCCTACACGGCTCCCCACACTGGTGTCTTGCATTCATAATGCCTCAGTTATAATTTCCACAATTTCAGCACCTGTCATTGTGTTTTTTTCTTGCACTCTTTTGTTGCTGTGTGTAGCTGGGCCATATGGGTGCGTTTGTTCCGGCGCAGGTAGCGGTGTTGAATGCCGTAAGAGCCCGCCTATTGAGATGGGGGTTAATGTAAGAGGCTGGGCATACACTGTGCAAACCTGTGTGAACTGCGCCCTATGTGGAACCCATTGTGTTTGCAGGACAACTAGTGGTCACTCCCTCTTTGAGAAAGGAGGTTGTTAGTGATTGGGGCTGGTGTCTTGCATTCATAATGCCTCAGTTATAACCTTGGCAAAGCTGCACACAGCACTGAGTGTAATAGTCGTCTGACCTGAATCTGCTGGGTAACAAAATCAGAGACAGCTTCGATTCCCAATCCCCTCGGCCCTCCCTCTTCATCACCCAACCCTCCTCGACTAAAAGCAACTTCTCCTCCATGACTGAAGTGCGCCTCTCCTCCCTTCTAGTATGATCACATCTCACCACTTGTGCCCTTGAGCCTCTCCCCTCCCTGGGGAGCCGTGTAGGGTCTCTGATTTTGTCAATCTTCTGTTTAAAGAAGCTGACAAAGTCGTCGGCGGTGATGAGGGGAAAGGGAGGGGGTGCGGGAGGACGGAGGACGGAGTAGGGCGTTAAAGGTTATGAAAAGTTGCTTGGGATTGTGGGAGAGGGAGCTAATAAGAGACGAGAAGAAAGCTTGTTTTGCGGTGGTCAGTGCTGTCTTGAAGTCGATGAGTTACTGTTTGTACCAGGCGAGGTGCGTTGCGGAGTTGGATTTCTTCCATCTCCGTTCAGCTACCCTGGGCGTCCGTCGAAGTTTTTTGATGCTCGCGGTGAGCATGGGTTTTATTGTATGACAGAGGGGTGGCCTGGTCGAGGGCTGTGGCTAGGGATGGGCGAGTCTACTCGCTAGGACTCGGGACTCGGCGATTCTGAAGGTACTCGCAGGACTCGTTACTCGGCGAATCTCCCAGCTTGGACTCGCACAGTGACGAGTCCAATGGAATTCAATGGCAATAAGCTTGACTCGTCACAGATACCCGCTGTCAGCAGCGAGTCTGAGCGAGTCTACGATTCCGAGTCCTACGAGTCTACGAATCCGAGTCCTGTATACTGTATTCGGGATTCGGACTGTGGAATACAGAATCTGTTATGTTGCGAGTCAGCACAGAGTGCGTGTTAGGTCAGAAAACTTGTGAAGATAGCCAATCATAGTCAGTAATGGCATAGCAAAGTTGGTTGTGTCAGGACTATGATTGGCTGCTGTCCAGCGTCATGCCTATGTCATCTATGACAGGCAAGGCAGTATATAAGGCTTGTCCCCGCCATTTTGGGCACATTCCTGAGACGATCTGACCTAGTATAGGGAGAGAGAGATATATGCTGGAGCAGATCAGGGATTGTCAGTGTAGGGAAGATTCCTTTTATTAACCCAAAAAGCTCTTCTGAGAGCTAGGAGGAGGACGGAGTAGTGCTGTGTAGGCAGGCAGGCAGGGAGGGAAGGAAGGAGAAGCCTTAGTGCACACAGGACGGACCTCATAGCTTAGCTTACTCACTCAGCTTTGCTAACAGCTGCAGTCAGAGGCTTAGCTGAGGTGCTGTTTCATTTTTGTTTTTGCACCAGATCGATTTTTGTTCCTAATAAGCCATAGAGCGTTATTTTTTCTGTGGCAGACCAGTGCGTTGCTGCTAGCACGTACTCCACCTTAGGGAGTGTAGTGTGCGGCTTCACTGCCAAGTGTGAGTGCGCACACTTACCCCGCCAGCAAGTGACGCATTCAGCTAACCTAACCACATCTCGGTGGCTGTGCGCACTTGAAACTAATTTTTTTAGGGAGTGTAGTGTGCGGCTTCACTGCCAAGTGTGACAGCGCACACTTACCCCGCCAGCAAGTGACACATTCAGCTAACCTAACCACATCTCGGTGGCTGTGCGCACTTGAAACTAATTTTTTTAGGGAGTGTAGTGTGCGGCTTCACTGCCAAGTGTGAGAGCGCACACTTACCCCGCCAGCAAGTGACGCATTCAGCTAACCTAACCACATCTCGGTGGCTGTGCGCACTTCAAACCAATTTTTTTAGGGAGTGTAGTGTGCGGTTTCACTGCCAAGTGTGAGAGCGCACACTTACCCCGCCAGCAAGTGACGCATTCAGCTAACCTAACCACATCTCGGTGGCTGTGCGCACTTCAAACCAATTTTTTTAGGGAGTGTAGTGTGCGGTTTCACTGCCAAGTGTGAGAGCGCACACTTACCCCGCCAGCAAGTGACGCATTCAGCTAACCTAACCACATCTCGGTGGCTGTGCGCACTTGAAACTAATTTTTTTAGGGAGTGTAGTGTGCGGCTTCACTGCCAAGTGTGAGAGCGCACACTTACCCCGCCAGCAAGTGACGCATTCAGCTAACCTAACCACATCTCGGTGGCTGTGCGCACTTGAAACTAATTTTTTTAGGGAGTGTAGTGTGCGGCTTCACTGCCAAGTGTGACAGCGCACACTTACCCCGCCAGCAAGTGACGCATTCAGCTAACCTAACCACATCTCGGTGGCTGTGCGCACTTGAAACTAATTTTTTTAGGGAGTGTAGTGTGCGGCTTCACTGCCAAGTGTGAGAGCGCACACTTACCCCGCCAGCAAGTGACGCATTCAGCTAACCTAACCACATCTCGGTGGCTGTGCGCACTTCAAACCAATTTTTTTAGGGAGTGTAGTGTGCGGTTTCACTGCCAAGTGTGAGAGCGCACACTTACCCCGCCAGCAAGTGACGCATTCAGCTAACCTAACCACATCTCGGTGGCTGTGCGCACTTCAAACCAATTTTTTTAGGGAGTGTAGTGTGCGGTTCACTGCCAAGTGTGAGAGCGCACACTTACCCCGCCAGCAAGTGACGCATTCAGCTAACCTAACCACATCTCGGTGGCTGTGCGCACTTGAAACTAATTTTTTTAGGGAGTGTAGTGTGCGGCTTCACTGCCAAGTGTGAGAGCGCACACTTACCCCGCCAGCAAGTGACGCATTCAGCTAACCTAACCACATTCTCGGTGGCTGTGCGCACTTGAAACCTAATTTTTTTAGGGAGTGTAGTGTGCGGCTTCACTGCCAAGTGTGACAGCGCACACTTACCCCGCCAGCAAGTGACGCATTCAGCTAACCTAACCACATCTCGGTGGCTGTGCGCACTTGAAACTAATTTTTTTAGGGAGTGTAGTGTGCGGCTTCACTGCCAAGTGTGCGCGCGCACACTTACCCCGCCAGCAAGTGACGCATACAGCAACACCTAACTCCAACTTGGTGACTGTGCATTCATCTACAATGTCTCAAAAAAAAACAATTACCAAAAAGGATGTTGCAAAGGGACAGGGACGAGCTCGTGGCCGCAGCAGTCTTGCCCAAGAAGGCACTGGTACAAGTACACAGCCTAGGATTGATAGAACGTCCTTTTTTCTACCTAGAAATCCCAGTACTCAAAGAAAACGTGTGTTGAGGCCGGATGAGCATGACAAGATAACATCTTGGATGGCTCAGACGCCCTCGACCACTGGTTCTTGCAGTACGCAATCATCCGTGGCAAGACATTCTAGTGTCGCTACAGACAATGCAGCGCCATCCAATCCTCAAAGTCGTCATATTGCCTCAACCCATCGGCAGCCAGAGGAAAATTTGAATATGGACCTTGGTCACTCGGATGACTTATTCGGTTCTTATCAAGGGGTTTCTTTGTCCCTGCCTGACGAGATACTTGAAGTAGACGAAATGTCTACTCATGGCCAAAGTTTGGAAGTAGCGCGTCCTGAGGAAAGACACTTTCACGAAATGCAAACAGTATCTCAGGAGGTGGATGATGATGAGGATGATGAGACACACATCTCATCTGGCCAGCCTGCTCAGTCTGTTTATCCAGAATCCTTTGAACTGGAAGGGGTGGATGATGACACCACAGATCCTACCTGGATTGCTGAATTGCATAGCCAAGAGAGCAGCCAGGAGGACGAAAGTGGCTATGTACCACTGGCAAAATCACAAAGGCGTACTGTCTCCAGAACACAAACTGTGAGAACAGTTGCCCAAATAGCGTCAACTGTGGCACAAACTGTGCCAACTGTTGCACAAACTGCAAACACAGTTGCCCAAAATGTGTCCACAGTTGGTGTTGAACAGAGTCATCCTCCTCTTCCTCCAATTAAAAATAAAGGACGAACAGCCAGTGTGTGGAAATTTTTTAAGGATAGCCCAACATTACCAAATATGGTTATCTGTAAGATGTGCCAGGCAAGGCTTAGCAGAGGCACGGTAAAAGGAAACCAGAGCACCAGCAGTATGCGCAAGCATATGTCTCTTAAGCACCCAATTCAGTGGGCACCCTATCAGGGTTCAAAATCAGTGCCTTCTGATCCAAACACTTCCAGGCCACCTCAGATACATCCTTCACCAGCAAGTGTTCAGGCTTCAGCTCCTGCTCAAGCGTACTCCTCCCAAGGTGCTTTACAAGACAGACATGACAGTAGTCAATCCTCTTGTCAGTCTGGTCCAAACGTGCAGTTGTCAGTGCCACAGCTGTATGAAAGACAGCGGAAGTTCCAACCGACACACCCATATTCCCAAAAAGTGACAGCGAAAATAGCCAAGTTGTTAGCTGTGGAAATGCTGCCGTTTAGGCTTGTGGGTACAGAGTCTTTTCGGGAGTTGATGGCTGAGGCAGCACCACGATACTCTGTACCCAGCCGGTACTTTTTCTCACGTAGTGCCGTTCCCGCCTTACACCAGCACGTGGTTAACAACTTAAAACGTGCTTTAACAAATGCTGTCACCGCCAAAGTCCACCTAACTACGGACACGTGGACAAGTAGTTGTGGACAGGGCAGATACATTTCACTAATGGCTCACTGGATCAACCTGGTGGAGAGTGTCCCAACTTCTAAAACTGTACCATCTGACATACTTCCAACTCCACGAATAGCGGGCCCAACATCATTCCGGGTGTCTGCCTCCTCATATATGTCCAGTGCCCAATCTGCTTCTGCCACTTCCTTGTCCACTGCTGAGCCTCAAGCACCATCACGTCCGAGTTGGGAGCTTTGCAGTACTGCTTCTGCAAGGCGACAACAGGCTCTTCTGAAGCTTATCTGCCTAGGTGACACACGTCACACTGCAACAGAGTTGTGGAAAGGTCTCAAGCAACAGACCGATGAGTGGCTGGCCCCACTGGAACTACAACCAGGTCTAGTTGTGAGCGATAATGGTGCAAACCTTGTGGCTGCAATAAAGCACGGTAAACTTGTACATGTGCCTTGCATGGCTCATGTCCTGAACCTGGTAGTTCAGAAATTCCTCAAAATATACCCAGAGTTATCTGAGCTACTGGATAAGGTGAGGCGAATTTGCGCCCACTTTAGACATTCGTCCACAGCAGCTGCAAGTCTTTCTGCCCTTCAAATCCAATTTAACTTGCCGAAACACAGGCTAATTTGTGACATGCCTACGCGATGGAACTCCACCTTCCATATGCTGGCAAGGTTTAATGAGCAGCAGAAGGCAATAGCGGAATTTCAGCTGCAACATGCCCGTCAACCTGGAAGTCATACCACACACATCGGTACTTTCGAGTGGGTCTGGATCGCTGACCTTTGCGAGTTGCTGGATAACTTCGAATACTGTACCAAACTCGTCAGTGGGGATCAGTCGATTATAAGTCTCACCATCCCCATGCTCTGCCTGCTCCAAGAATCCCTATTGAATCTCAAAACAGATGCTTTGAGAGCACAGCGGATGGCTATGGAGCCAGAATTGAACATCGCTGATCCTAGCCACCCTAGCCAATATCAGCAGGCTACATTGGTTCAGGAAGATGTTGATGAGGGTGATGATGAAGAAGATTTATTTTTCTCTGGTACTGATGTGAACCCTGATGGGACTCCCAACCCTACGTTTATGTCGGTACAGCATGGGTGGGCTGAAGAGGAGGAGGCGGACACCGATTTAGAGGCCACGACGCGTAGTGATCTTCATTCTGTGGTAACCGAGGAGATGAGTCTTTGCAGCTTAGCACACATGGCTGAAGTAATGTGTCAATGTGTCTCCAAAGATCCACGCGTCATACACATCTATGACAGCGACCTCTACTGGTTGTCAACGTTTTTGGACCCACGGTACAAAGACAAATTTCAGTCGCTGCTGTCGCACTCATCCAGGGGCTTAACGATGGATCATGTAAAGAGGGTTCTTCTTGATATTTTGCTGGCAATATCACCGTCTGAATCCGCTATACATCGAAGAACCAGCTCTTTCCAACAGCAGCCTTTGGTTGGGACACAAACGCCATCAATGACAAGAAGAGGTGGGGGTAAGATGTCCGCCAACTGGGCGATGTTCAACAGACCTTCCAATCAAGAACGTAATTTGACTACGGTGACCTTGAGTAGGAGACAACAATTGTCCAACATGGTGCAGCAGTATCTCAGTGACAGTACCAGCTTCCTAACCGACCCTTCTGTACCCTTTAATTACTGGGTTTCCAAGCTGCACACTTGGACTGAGCTGTCATTGTATGCCTTGGAGGTGCTGGCATGCCCAGCTGCTAGTGTGACATCAGAGCGTGTTTTCAGTGCCGCTGGGGGTATAGTCACTGATAGAAGGTCCCGCCTCACCACAGAAAATGCCGACAGGCTCACTCTAATTAAATTCAACAAGGATTGGATATCATCACAGTTCCTAAGCCCTCCTGACGACAGTACACAATCCTAGATTAACCTAATCATAATTAATATGATTGGGATATTGCGCTGTTAACAATATGCCCATTTTTGACAGGAATTAATGACAAGTCCCGTAGCTCTGTTGATTTGATTCGGCACCCAGTCCAAGCAATAATATGCTATGGGCCAAGCGCCCTGCTTTATGTAAAAAAATACTTTATTAAGCCCTTTGGGCTAATTTTTTGAGGCACCAAGCCTAGGACTGCATAGTTGGCCTTGCTTCTTCTATGCTCCTAGTCCAAGCAATAATATGCAATGGGCCAAGCGCCCTGCTTTATTTATAAATAGACTTTATTAAGCCCTTTGGGCTAATTTTTGGAGCCACCCAGGCTAACAAGCTTATCATGCTTTGGGAGACACCCTGGCTAACAAGCTTTTTATGGCCCTTAGGCCTACATTTATACCAAAAATGGGATACAGCCCCTTGGGCTAATTTTTGGAGCCACCCAGGCTAACAAGCTTATCATGCTTTGGGAGACACCCTGGCTAACAAGCTTTTTATGGCCCTTAGGCCTACATTTATACCAAAAATGGGATACAGCCCCTTGGGCTAATTTTTGGAGCCACCCAGGCTAACAAGCTTATCATGCTTTGGGAAACACCCTGGCTAACAAGCTTTTTATGGCCCTTAGGCCTACATTTATACCAAAAATGGGATACAGCCCCTTGGGCTAATTTTTGGAGCCACCCAGGCTAACAAGCTTATCATGCTTTGGGAGACACCCTGGCTAACAAGCTTTTTATGGCCCTTAGGCCTACATTTATACCAAAAATGGGATACAGCCCCTTGGGCTAATTTTTGGAGCCACCCAGGCTAACAAGCTTATCATGCTTTGGGAGACACCCTGGCTAACAAGCTTTTTATGGCCCTTAGGCCTACATTTATACCAAAAATGGGATACAGCCCCTTGGGCTAATTTTTGGAGCCACCCAGGCTAACAAGCTTATCATGCTTTGGGAGACACCCTGGCTAACAAGCTTTTTATGGCCCTTAGGCCTACATTTATACCAAAAATGGGATACAGCCCCTTGGGCTAATTTTTGGAGCCACCCAGGCTAACAAGCTTATCATGCTTTGGGAGACACCCTGGCTAACAAGCTTTTTATGGCCCTTAGGCCTACATTTATACCAAAAATGGGATACAGCCCCTTGGGCTAATTTTTGGAGCCACCCAGGCTAACAAGCTTATCATGCTTTGGGAGACACCCTGGCTAACAAGCTTTTTATGGCCCTTAGGCCTACATTTATACCAAAAATGGGATACAGCCCCTTGGGCTAATTTTTGGAGCCACCCAGGCTAACAAGCTTATCATGCTTTGGGAGACACCCTGGCTAACAAGCTTTTTATGGCCCTTAGGCCTACATTTATACCAAAAATGGGATACAGCCCCTTGGGCTAATTTTTGGAGCCACCCAGGCTAACAAGCTTATCATGCTTTGGGAGACACCCTGGCTAACAAGCTTTTTATGGCCCTTAGGCCTACATTTATACCAAAAATGGGATACAGCCCCTTGGGCTAATTTTTGGAGCCACCCAGGCTAACAAGCTTATCATGCTTTGGGAGACACCCTGGCTAACAAGCTTTTTATGGCCCTTAGGCCTACATTTATACCAAAAATGGGATAACAGCCCCCTTGGGCTAATTTTTCCAGGCACCAATCCTATGCCTGCATCGTGGGCGGTGCTTGGACTATCATCCTGCTGGAGCCTGTTGAAGGGTCCCACTGTACGCTCCATACAAAACGCGTAGACGCGATGTGTAGCATGTAGACGTCCCAGCCTCTCACATGTGTGTTCATAATCTTGTTGCCATAGCAAGGCATAAAGTAACCCCCCAAACACAGGCACTGTTTGTCAGCAACAGTTGTATGTGGAGTCATGATTTGACACTTAGTAACCAAGGTGACTTCATGCGCCATGCGGGCCGTAAAGTACTTGCTAATGATGCTCTCTCCCCTGTCCCCCACGCCAACTGTCTCGGGGTAATCCTTGACTCCTCCCTCTCCTTCAAGCCCCACCTGTAGTCCCTAACCAAGTCCCTGTGACTCCAACTCAAAAATATTTAACCAATTCGGTCGTTCCTCAATCCTGACACTGCTGAAACACTCATAAATGCCCTCATCATCTCCCGCCTTGACTACTGCAACCTCCTTCGCATAGGTCTCCCTGCCAACTCTCTTGCAACTCTCCAATCTATACTAAACTCTGCTGCCCGGCTAATCCATCTGTCCTCACGCTACTCCCCTGCCTACCCCCTCTGCCAAGCCGTTCACTGGCCCCTCCGGCCCACAGAGAGCTCACTTTAAAACACTGACCATGACATTCAAAGCCTTACACAACCTATCCCCACCATACATCTCCGACATGATCTCCCGATACCATCCCTCACGCAACCTGCGTTCATCCCAAGAACTTGTCCTACAGTCCACCCTCATCTCCTCTTCCCACAACCGCATACAGGATTTCTCCCGGTCATCCGCCATGCTATGGAACTCCCTGCCCCACCTCATCAGTCAGTCGCCTACCCTCTGAACCTTAAAGATACTTATAAAGACTCACCTCTTCCGACAGGCCTACAACCTGCCATGAGACCCCGCTACACGCCCCACGACCGACACCTTCCCCACCCTATTGTATCCCCACCCACCCCTCGTAGAATGTGAGCCCACGCGTACAGGGTCCTCTACTATTGTACCTGTATGACCTTATTGTCTATGTTTATTGTACTTGTCCTTCTCTACCTTTTCCTCATGTAAAGCGCCATGGAACCTATGGCCGCTATATAAATAAATAATTATAATAATTATGATGACTTGAAGCCCAACCAAAAAAAAAAATCCACATTCATTCCTTGAAAAAAAGACAGACACAAAGCTGGTTTTTAAAACTGTGTTTAAAAAAAAAAAATGGCAGCACTGTTTGGACATTCCAACAAATACTACCTTTAATTAAGGTAACTACATCAAAAAAAATAAATGGAGCCCTACAGGTCCTGGTAGGTGGGCTGTCCGTCCTGCAAAAGGTCAAGGGCCCCACGGATGGCCTGGCCGAACCCTTCAGGGTGGATCATCTGAACAGGTGTAGGGAACGGTGGTAGGTCCCTGTTCGCTGGCCACTGGCAGTGAGGCAAAGCCCTGTGGGGTGGGACTTGGCTGTCCCGTGTTGTGGGCCTGCCCAGCCTGTTACAGTTTATTTTCCACCCTCCAAATATTGGAACACATCACCGGGGTCGTTTCCTGGCTGACAGGCTTCCAGCACTATCTGTAATGCTGACCTTGCCCGCAGTAGCCTGTCAAATGGAATATTATCCATGAATGGTATAATACTGCGGGCAAAGTCAGCATTACTCTGTTGCACACTTAATTGTGCAGACCCCGGGATGGGACCATAAGCTGGGCCAGCCGCTGATGGCGTCGGTGGTGGTGCTGGCCCTGCCGCTGGTGGTGGCGGTGGTGGTGCTGGCCCTGCCGCTGGTGGTGGCGGTGGTGGTGCTGGCCCTGCCGCTGGTGGGGGCGGTGGTGGTGCGGACCCTGCAGCTGGTGGCGGTGGTGGTGGTGGTGGCGGGGACGGCGGTGGTGGTGTTGATGGGCCTGCCGCTGGTGGCGGCGGTGGTGGTGCTGGCCCGGCCGCTGGTGGCGGGTGGTGGTGCTGGCCCTGGCGCTGCTGGCGGCGATGCTGGTGGTGGTGGTGGTGGCGGCGGCGGCGACGGCGGTGGTGGTGGTGGCGCCGGCCGTGGTGGTGGTGGTGGGTGTTCTCCACGCCGCCTTCTGTTTGGCGGTGGAGGGTTCACAGCACGACGCCCTCTGTAGTAAGCTTCTCTGTGGGTAAAGTTAAAAAAAAGTGGTGAATGCATTGCATTTGGAAACAAAAACATAGGTCAAACATTAAGTTGCACGCTTTTTAGACTCTGTGTATCTGTGTATTATTAATCAGATATTTGTTATTATTATGAAAGCATAACCAACTGTACATAACATAAAGGAATACGTGACTTTCTTTGCTAATTCCATACTAATACATAATTTTTCACCCCCTGATTAACACCCACCCCCCCCCCATCCCATCTAATCTAGACGATCAATAACACCAATGGTTCACATGAAAAAAAAAAGTCCCCCTGACTTCACTTTTTACTTGACATACTTAATTCACAAAACTTTTAGCTTATATCATCTATATAAAGCAGGGAAGGGGTTGAAAGGTATACAATATATATATATATAATCTATTTATATAATCGGGAGTTTGAAATTCCGGCACTGTAGCCTAATCCCAAACTCCTTAGCGTCACTGCGAGCGGAGACGCGTATGCGCCTTCGCGAGCCGCAGACGCTTAACTCACACAGCCGCTATAGCGTTTTCTCGAGCGGCCTCGCGCCCTCCGCTCACAGCAAGACCTGCGCCCCTCACAGCGCCCAATCCGCCCCGGCATGCTGGCATTTGTACTTCCCCCGTCTGTGCACCCACAGGTCTTAGCAGATCACTGATGCTGACAGCGGGGGGGGACAACACAGACAATCAAATCAGGAGGAGGTCAGTGTCAGGAGGAGATGACAGACGCCCGCCGGGGCCTGTGACACTGCAGAGGTCACAGCGGGGCTGTGTGTGCGGACAACGGGGAGGCCGGGGGCTACGGACGTACCGAACACGTCCTCTGCTCCTGGAGATGTGCCGCGGTTCCGCGCTCGCAGCGTATCTGACGCTGGAGCAGCGCTCACCACGCCCACACCACGCCCTCTGCCAAACAACCCACACCTCTCACTAACCTCCTGCAGCTAACCACACCCCATGTTTACCTTTGCCATGATGTCATTTAGCTGCGGCCGCTATCTTTAATAAGGTCAGAAATTATGGCAGTAATCGGATCTCTGCTCCCTCTAGCACGCCCCAACACTGTAGCACCATCTATTAACCCTATTCTCATCACCTATATACTCTGCTACCCACAGAGCCGTCTTTATACTCTGCTACCTCAGACCCGCCTGTATACTCTGCTACCTCAGACCCGCCTGTATACTCTGCTACCCACAGACCCGCCTGTATACTCTGCTACCCACAGACCCGCCTGTATACTCTGCTACCCACAGACCCGCCTGTATACTCTGCTACCCACAGAGACGCCTGTATACTCTGCTACCTCAGACCCGCCTGTATACTCTGCTACCTCAGACCCGCCTGTATACTCTGCTACCCACAGACCCGCCTGTATACTCTGCTACCTCAGACCCGCCTGTATACTCTGCTACCCACAGACCCGCCTGTATACTCTGCTACCTCAGACCCGCCTGTATACTCTGCTACCTCAGACCCGCCTGTATACTCTGCTACCCACAGACCCGCCTGTATACTCTGCTACCCACAGACCCGCCTGTATACTCTGCTACCACACAACCCGCCTGTATACTCTGCTACCCACAGAGCCGCTTTATACTCTGCTACCTCAGACCCGCCTGTATACTCTGCTACCCACAGACCCGCCTGTATACTCTGCTACCTCAGACCCGCCTGTATACTCTGCTACCCACAGAGACGCCTGTATACTCTGCTACCTCAGACCCGCCTGTATACTCTGCTACCCAAGACCCGCCTGTATACTCTGCTACCTCAGACCGCCTGTATACTCTGCTACCCACAGACCCGCCTGTATACTCTGCTACCTCAGACCCGCCTGTATACTCTGCTACCTCAGACCCGCCTGTATACTCTGCTACCCACAGACCCGCCTGTATACTCTGCTACCCACAGACCCGCCTGTATACTCTGCTACCACAGACCCGCCTGTATACTCTGCTACCCACAGAGCCGTCTTTATACTCTGCTACCTCAGACCCGCCTGTATACTCTGCTACCCACAGACCCGCCTGTATACTCTGCTACCTCAGACCCGCCTGTATACTCTGCTACCCACAGAGACGCCTGTATACTCTGCTACCTCAGACCCGCCTGTATACTCTGCTACCCACAGACCCGCCTGTATACTCTGCTACCTCAGACCCGCCTGTATACTCTGCTACCCACAGAGACGCCTGTATACTCTGCTACCTCAGACCCGCCTGTATACTCTGCTACCTCAGACCCGCCTGTATACTCTGCTACCCACAGACCCGCCTGTATACTCTGCTACCCACAGAGACGCCTGTATACTCTGCTACCTCAGACCCGCCTGTATACTCTGCTACCTCAGACCCGCCTGTATACTCTGCTACCCACAGACCCGCCTGTATACTCTGCTACCTCAGACCCGCCTGTATACTCTGCTACCCACAGAGACGCCTGTATACTCTGCTACCTCAGACCCGCCTGTATACTCTGCTACCTCAGACCCGCCTGTATACTCTGCTACCCACAGAGACGCCTGTATACTCTGCTACCTCAGACCCGCCTGTATACTCTGCTACCCACAGACCCGCCTGTATACTCTGCTACCCACAGAGCCGTCTTTATACTCTGCTACCCACAGACCCGCCTGTATACTCTGCTACCCACAGAGCCACGTGTATACTCTGCTACCCACAGAGCCGAAATGGAACCTAATGTATATATTAATAAATAATACTAAATGTACACAACAGTGCTGCAGACACATACCTTGGCATACGGGCCACCGGGTGAAGGAAGGACAGCCGGTCATAAAAGTGGTAGTGGTTGAGCAATGGAGCGGCTCCCGGTTGTCTCTCTGAGTACTGCCGGTACTGCTTCTTATGCTGGTCCCGGCAGCTCCTCCACCGTTTTTTAAGATGGTCAACTGTGAAATGATTTGAAACCGGCTTTAGAGATGTGTAATATTTGAAACAACAAAAGTATGTGTACAAATCAACAATAACATTTTATTCATTTTGTGTGTGTAATGTGTATACAAGGCACAGTGACACGACAGTGTGGAACATCATCAACAGCATTACGGACATTGAGCTCACGTGGCCACAATCACAAATGAGGCAGGACACATGTCAACGCATAGAGAATGTAATAGTGCGGGCACCAGACTCTGGTCATTAGTGGTATTTATATACACCCAACCCCTTGGCCGAAAGAGCCAGGAGGATCAGACATTAAACTCATTGTACTGTTGTGACCCCATCCAAATATAGGCAACTATGCGGTGGAGCATGATAACACATTCAGGGTCCTGTATACCCTGCTATGGGGGCCCTGTATTCCCACTGCTGGGGGCCCTGTAAACCCACTGGGCCACTGTCTACCCACTGCTGGGGGCCCTGTATACCCACTGCTGGGGGGGCCTGTACACACACTGAGGGCCCTGTATACAGGGACTGACTGGCAGCCTACAGTTTGGGTCGCAACCCTCCCTCACCGGCCCGACACAGGTGAGGACGGGGGGTGGGGAGGGTGATGACTGGCGGCCGCCTCACAGTCACCGCAGCTCCCGCATTCTCCTATGGCTCGCTCCCAGCCACAGCCTCGCGCTCCTCACAGCCGCTCGCTAACAGTCGCAGCCGCACGCCACTCACAGACGCTCACTCCCGGACGCAGCCGCGTGCTGATGACGTCATCGCGCGCCCAGGAGCTTCCGTTTCCGCCTGCTGCTTCAGGGACATGCGGATTATTCATGCTCCTGCAGCCGCATGACCCGTGGCACCTGGGCCAGTCCGCCCCTGCCTGTATACCACAATATGGGGGCATGTATACCCAGCTGGGGGCCTGTATACTCTGCAGGGGGAGATGTATACTCTGCTGGGGGGCTGTCTACCAGTGATAGCCGCTGTATACCAGGATGGCGGTGAATATGTTTTCATAGTTTTTCGGGGCAAAAATAGGGGGGTCGGCTTATACACGGGTCGGCTTATACACGAGTATATATACAGTAAATGCAATATATAACGTGTGAACTCATTTAACTTACTTAGATTGCTCTGTTCCTCATGGTCACTCCGATGGAACGCAGGGAACATCTCTTGGGCGATCTCTCTCCAGGCTGTATTAATTAGGGTCGTATCCCCATACTCAGGATCTGTAGGGAGCCATAGAAATGGACGAGCCTCCACAAGTGCAATAAGACGCAGCGTGTTCACCATGCCACGTCCTGCTGCCATGATTGCACTGATGAATGGATCGCTCTGTGTGTGCGCCTGTCAGCGCGACTCGCTTCCTGTTTCCTTAAACCATGGTGTGTGCTGGAGAATCCCTTCCCTCGCATCATCGGCTACAAGCCTCAAAATAAGAGAAAAACCAGCGAGTTTGGACTCGCACACTTTCAGAGACACATCAGCGAGTTGTAAATGTCATTATTCGCTATTACTCGGGTCCCTATTCATTAACATTGGACTCGCTGGACTCGCAACGAGTCCCGAGTCCTTGACTCGGACTCGTTGGGGTCTTGCGATTCCGAGTCTTTTCGGACTCGCCCATCTCTAGCTGTGGCGAGAGTGGTGTGTTAGAGGGTAGCGGCAGTGTCAGCGTCATGAGAGGAGGCTAAGTCAGAGAGAGGGAGGAGGGACTCATCGAGTGAGTGGAAGTTAATGAGCTTGAGGTTTCTTCGGGAGTGAGGGAGTTTCCGGAGAGGGGGGAGCATGGTGGGGGGGGGAGAGGGCGGAGAAGGTCAGCAGGTTGTGGTCGGATAGGAGGGGGGTTGAGTTTGTGAGGGCGGTGAGGGAACAGAGGCGGGTGAAGACGAGGTCTAGTGTGTGACCGTTGTTGTGTGTAGCTGAGGAGGACCATTGGGAGAGGCCGAAGGAGGAGGTGAGAGAGAGGAGCCTTGAGGCAGCAGCGTGGGGTTTATCAATGGGGATGTTGAAGTCGCCCATGATGATGGTGGGGATGTCGGAGGAGAGGAGGTAGAGAAGCCAGGTTGTGAAGTGGTCGAAGAAGGTGGATGAGGATCCTGGAGGGCGGTAGACGACAGTCAGTTGGAGGTTGCAGAGGGAGAAGATACGCACGGAGTGCGCCTCGAAGGAGGGTAGGGAAGCAGAGGGGGGTGGTGTAATTGGGGTGGAAGGAGCAGGTGTTGGCGAGGAGTAGGCCAACACCTCCGCCGTGGGAGTTGTTGGGGCGGGGTGTGTGAGAGAGGGTGAGTCTGCCATAGGAGAGGGCGGCGGGGGAGGTTGTATCGGAGGGGTGAGCCATGTTTCGGTGATGCCAAGGAAAGAGAGTTTTTTTGGTGATGACGAGGTCGTGGATGAAGGTGAGTTTATTGTATACTGAGTGGGCATTCCAGAGCGTGCCAGAAAGGGGGATTGGGGGAGGGGCGGCTTGGGGGATGGGTGTAAGGTTGCAGGGATTGCGGATGTTAATGGTGGGGAGTGGGCGTGTTCTAGGGGTGATTGTGGGGATGTGTTGGGGGGGACTGAGATTAGGGGAGATGTCGCCAGCAAGTAGGAGGAGGAGGGAGAGGGTCAGGAGGTGGGGGCATGACAGCTTGCGTGGCGGGCGGGCATGTTTGGAGATAAAGGCTTGGGTGTGGAGGAAGAGTTCAGAGGAGTGGGTGAGATGACTAGGTAGGATGGAGGGGGAGAGTGTTATTGTGTTGTCAGGAGGAGGGACAGAGGGGGGTTGTAGGAAGTGGAGTAGGACAGGAGTGAGTGTGAAGAGAAGGGAAAACATTGCATGGGGGTATAGGATTCAGTGGGAGTGAGAGGTGGAGCAGGGGGATGAGGTGCAGATGGGGAGTGTTGGTGGCGGGGGCGACAACAGCTGAGAGGAGGAGGTGCAGCCGGGGTTGGGATGGAGGCAGGGGACAGGAGGACAGGAGCAGCAGGAGGGGGTGAGATGGAGGCAGGGGTCTGGAATGACAGGGGACAGATGCAGCAGGGGGTGTGTGCAAAGCGGATGAGTGCTAATCAAGTCCAGGCAATCGCAAAGCAAATGGAGGCATACAGAGTCCAGCAGGTGAAGGAGGGTGATGCGGTGCAATCTGAGAACAGATGTGGGTACAATAGTAGGAATGAGATGCAGCCATTGATGAGATGCAGCCAGGGATGAGATGCAGCCGTGGATAGGATGCAGCCATGGATGGGATGCAGCCGTGGATGAGATGCAGATGCAGCCGTGGATGAGATGCAGCCAGGGATGAGACGTAGTCAGGGATGAGATACAGCCAGGGATGAAATGCAGCCAGAGACGTGATGAAACCTTGGGTGAGATGCAGTCCGGGATGAGGTGCAGCCATGGGTGAGATGCGGTGCAGGCAGGGGTGAAATGCAGCCAGGAATGCTTTGTGGAAGGAGGAGTTAATGGAGCGATGTTGGGGAGACTTCAGTTGGGGGCTGTCGGTGGGATGGGGCAATGTCAGGCTTGTACGGTTGTGGCAAGTGGCGGTGACAGCGGGGCCGCTGGAGGGGGCATGGTGGAGTGGTGCTTGGGCCACTCAGCTGGTGGACCTGCTGTAAGATCCAGGGCAGGCTGTGAGTGACAGTCATGGGACCACTGCTTTAAGGTGAAGTGATGGTGTGGGAGCCATGGCCTCGGCGGCAGGAGTGGAGCTGGGGGCCGCTAGGCAGCCGGACCTGCTGGGTGTCTCAGGAGCGGGCTTAGGGTGATCACCACTGGACCACTATTGATGTGGGTCACGGTGGCAGGAACGGGGTCACAGAGGCAGGTTCAGGGAGTGGTGCTGTGGGCTGCTTGGCAGTTGGAGTTGCTGGAAGTCTTTGGAGCGGCTTATAGGAGGGGAAGTTGTGTGATGGTTGAGAGCCGTGGTCGCAGGCCCCACACGTGGGGCAGCCACAGGGTCTAAGAAGACCTTCACAGTGAGCTGGGCTGGGGCCTCTTACCTGCCGGACCCGCCATGGGTCGCAGGAGCGGCGGTGGCTGGCAGCCACAGGACCGTCATAGCAGAGAAGCCAGGGCCTGGGGAGCAGTCGGCAGGGAAGCGCCGGTGCTGGGAGTGTGCGGTCTCTGCTTCTGACCATGACACTCATGCTGTGCGCCTCAGGAGGAAGTCCTGGTGGAGCGGCAGTGAGTTGCACCGGGCACCGGCGAGGTCGGGGGCGCAGACCCAGGTGGAGGGGCCGTGGGCCGCACAGTGGGAGCCAGGACCTGGGGAGCCGTCAGCAGGGAAGTGTCGGTGCTGGGAGTGTGCAGTCTCCCGACCGTGACACTCATGCCGGGCGCTGCAGGAGGAGATCCAGATGGCAGTGGGGTCCTCCAGGTGAGTTGCGGACTCGGGTGCCGCTGGTGGGCCCGGGCACCAGCGAGGTCAGGGCCTCTGGTCCAGGTGGAGGGGCCACAGGACTCAGCTACTGGCCTCGCAGTGCGGCAAAGTGGCCCAGGTGGATGGTGGAGTGCTCGTTGGTGACAGTGGTGGGAATGAGTGTATAGTGGGAGGACAGGCTGGCTTGGATGCGGTGGATTGTGTCCAAGTGCCTGGAGCCTCTCTACACTCGTCTGTCACCCCCGGCGGCCAACTTATTATGTCATGCATTTTTTTCCTCACTAAGCATCCATATGACATGTGGGTGCCTGCCTAACATAAGTATGCAATGCTTTTTTAACATTACCTTTTACATCCGACAATATGTACATTAGGTAGTTTGACAAAATAATAAAGAAAGCATATACAGATATAAACAGATAGATAATAGATATCCTGCAGCTATATGATGTCCCAATGAGTCAGTCGACAGGGTAGGGGGTACTCGGATACAGGGACAGGTGGTTACTTCTGTGGGGATCACGGCTGGTCGACTCCCAGTTCCGTGCCTTGGACCCTCAACAGCGGGGTGGGGATGATGATGATGATGATGATGGGGGGGAATAGTAACGTGACGCCACTATTACTATAGGGTTACCAGCGCTGCGCCCAGCCGCTGAGGTGATGTAAATGCAGCTTTGGTAGTACAGCTCCCCACAGGTGGAGCTTTACCTCAGGGCAGTGGGGTGGATGAGGGGAGTAGTAGTAGCGGTTCTGCTGTGAACGCTGCAGGCAGCGGCGGTGAAGCAGGCACACGCACACAATAGTCTCTGTTTCAGTACCTTTTTACTGATGTCCGGTAACAGGCACGGTCCAGGTGGGTAACCAGGTTTCGGTGCAGCTTGGGATGTTCACTTTGGAGAGTTGTGAGGCCTCCTCTGTTAGTGTGTGCGGTGATTGGGGTAAGTTCTGCCTGTAGCTAAACTTGCCACTCTTTCTCCCTCTCAGGGTACTACTCCACAACCGACAATGAGGACCTTGCTGTGGGGATCTCTATTCTCCTCTAAGGCCCCTGGCCCTATGCTTGGTCAGGTTCGTTGTCTCTTGTGCGTTAACTTCAGGGGGACTAGATCCTCCTGGTTGGTCCGGGCTTTCTCTGCTACACTTTAGCTGAATAGCAACTTCGGACTTCGGTGTCCGGCTGGGCTCAATGGATACCAGGTATGTTCCCTTCTTCTTTCTTCCTACTTCTTCCACTGGCCTCCGTCCCTCTTCCTAGGGTGTTGCACAGCTGAGTCAGCTTCCTGGTTCTGGGCCTAGCTTGGTCCCAGCAACCAGCTCATTCCAGTCCTTCCTTCTGTACTGTATCACTGGAACTAACGAACTAACTGACTCATTCCCTAAGGCCTGGATCTTTATAGGGGATCTGGCTTAAGGGCAGCCAATGGGGCTCCCCTTTCAGGCCTGGGGTGGAAGGTGTTGTATGCTGTGTGTGCCAAGGTGTACATCCCTGGGTCCTGTGGCAATCCCCTGCAGGGGTGCCACACCAACAGCCCTACATATTATATACACTTGCAACCTTTAGTGCCTTTCATGTGCTATTGGACGAAAACAGCTTGTTGTTGAAATGTTGCCATTAGTGGCGTAACCTGAAGCTCATGGGCCCCGATGCTAAAGCTTCAACAAGGCCCTCAACTATTGCAAATCTTTAATCAATAGCAGTAGTGCTTTTCTATTGGTCAAAGGATCTTTTGGGGCCCCCTAGACTCCAGGGCCCAGGTCCGATTGCACATGTTGTAGTTACACCCCTAGTTGCCATCTGTACCCTCTGCCAGATTAAAAGGCTTTGTTAACATCTTATAAGGAGTGCTGCAACATTAATTTATCATATGTATGGACAGCAATGAAGATTGACTCAGTTGATTTGCACCCTGATTTATAACTGTGCTGCTCTAATTTTTTCTATCATCTATCTATCTATCTATCTATCTATCTATCTATCTATCTATCTATCTAATAATCCAAAAAATGGACTGCAGCACTCCTTAGTGGAGGTTAAAGATGGGCCATCAGGGGAACTTTCCAACATTTCAGCCCTGGCTTTTTTGCTGAAACGTTGCAAAGTTACTATGCAGTCCATTTTTTTGGATTATCAGACAGAGCAAGTAAGGGTGGAAACACCCTATCCTACTTACATTCGTTTCTCTCGGACGAGGCTCGGATCAGTGACTCTGAACGGCCTCTCCATCTCTGGACGGTAGTGTGGTGCTGCACAAAAACACAAGCAGTTGACACTCCCGTCCAGAGAGGGTCACCGATCCGAGTCTCATCCAAGAGACTCGCATGTAAGTGTGGCGCCCCACTGGTCGGGACATCACAGAGGGGTACTGAACCCAAACTAGTGAGTGTGGTATTCCTGTGACCAGGGGATTTGGATGCTAATCTGGGACCCTCATCACACACATTCACACACCTTGAGCCAGGGGATCAATTGGTTAACCCGTTACTAGGGAACTGATCCTGGTAGGAGGAGCTTAGGTTGGTAGTGAAGAGCGGGAAAAGGAGGGAGCCAGATCGTGAGGAGAGCTGAAGAAGAGGGGACCCTGCAAGTGGCGCAGTGGCGGACACCTGAAGAGAGGTGGCCCAGACAGAAGGGGGATCCCCAGGTGTCAGCTAACACCCTAATCTGGACCGGAACGATACCCAGCTCAGAGGGACCCAGTCCAGCAACCGAGGACTGGCTCAGAGAGCGGTGCAGGAGTTCATCCCTGAGCCGCCAAGCCGGAGGGACACAAGCTGCCTTAGGGAGTCACGACCAATCCTTGCACACATCCCCAAATATGTGTAGGATTAAGGAACCATGCAACTAGGAAGACTCCGTCAGGATCCATGGGGACCAGCAAAGGGCTCTGTGCAGGGAAGCGCTAGGAGGGTACAGGAGTAGAGAGCGCAGGGCAAGGACAGAGGGAGAAACTGGCAGGTACACCACTGAGGGACTCGAGGAGACATTCCATCCTCCGGTGACTACCCAAGCCAGCTACCCGTGACTGTGTAATACCTGAAAGCTGCCTGAAGCTACCAGCAAACCCATGCAGGGCCTAAACAGTGTGTGGCGTCTCATTTACATCGTGCCGGAGGAAACACATTCCAGTCTCCTCAGCATAGACAGCATCAGCATCCAGCCTGCAGAGCCGCCTCTCTGTGTAAATCTCTATTCATCCATCACTGCCCCAGGGACCCCGCTCCACCTACAGGGAGCGTTATCATGTAGCTACAGCATCACCATCCCCAGAAGTCTGAAAGCAGCGCCGGTATCATTGCCGGGTACTGAAGGTGGCGTCACAAACACTTTAATTTATTTTTATTTTCATTTGTTTTGCCATCTTTCAGCGACAACCAGGGCCACGGGCTCGGGCAAGCCACCCGTGACATCCCCCATTGCAACCGCCCGAAACCGGGTACACCCAGGGCCCTGGGGTGGGTCATAAGTAGGATAGTGTGTTTGCACCCTAAAAGGTTTGCTTGGAGTGAATTGCACCCGCATGCCAGACATGCTGCTCAAGTTTTTTGCTTCTATCTATCTATCTATCTATCTATCTATCTATCTATCTATCTATCTATCTATCTATCATCTCTCTATTAAAATATTTTACTTAATTGATATATTAAAATTAGAGGTATTTAACACAGGGATTCTCTAGGGCCCTACAGCAGCATAACAAAGGGCCTAAAAGTAATTTGTATACTAAGCCCTCCATAGCCAGCTCCGGTGCCAAGACAAATTATAATAATAAAAAATTTCCTTATTAAAATATGACAACTAGCTTAAAATGTACATAGTTATTAGAGTATGTAAAAGATTACATTAATAACTGATTGCATATGCATGAGATACGCATGTCCGTGTGCTGTTCGTTATTTTTATCACTCCTGTTGACTTGCATTGGTGAGTCTTGGCTGTTTTACTCAACCATACACATGTTGCAATTTTTTCCTCTACCTGTTTCCTGCTGAGGAAACTTTCATAGGTGGATATTGCCTTATTGTTTAACATTGATGGGAGTTCAACCCAATTTTTTCAGATTTTGCTTGTCGACTTTAACTGCTGATGTGACTGAACCTTAACATTTAAAATGACCTGCTTAAAGACAGCTAAGGCCCCCTTCACATCACGTTTTTTTTTTTTTCTGTCCGTGGGGATCCTGTTTTTTGCAGAACCAAATGGACAGGTCCGGATGTGAACACCAGATACCATTTCTGTGTCTGGATTTTGAGGGATCCGAACACAGAAAGAGTTGCGAGGAGCCGAGCCTACAAAGCACAGGAAAGCAGGGCTGTACTTTCACTTTCGCAATGTATCTACATACATTGCAAAAGTGAAATAAAAGAAAGCAATGGTTACAAATAAAAAAAAATGCTCACCTCTCCGCCAAGTGTCCCGTGATTCACAGCGTCCACCTCCGATTGCTGCAGAACCTTATCAGCTGACTGGACAGGGCAGTGCAACCCGATCAGCTGATGTGTCACATGACAGCATCAGCTGAGTGGTTTAAATCGCTCGCCCGCCAATCGGCAGTCTCCGATTTTGGGGACGTGAAAAAAGTGGACTCAATCAGATCCCTGCACACACGTATGGCCATTAACGACCAATCTGTGCCCATCTGTACCCATAGAGATACATTGAGGCCAAATCGGATCCGTGGCTATTTGTTTTACAATGGATAGCCATGGATCCCAAAAAAATGTGATGTCAAGGGGCCTAAACTATCCTATTATATTTAACAACAAAACAGTTTTAGATATAATCCGTTTTGGCTTTATTTACTGTTGATTAAAAGTTGCAACAGATTTCACAAGAGGATACAAATTCAAGTGACAGAAAGGGAGAGTTAATTGTGTGTGTATTGCTGGGTGTACATGACACCTCGATTTGCTATCGTAGTAACAGCAAAAGTTCACCCTTATTAAAGCAATGCTTCCCTTGTTTTTATACTTGTTCACAGAGCGTGACTGCTGACTCTTGTATACTAGCAACATTACACAACTCCACTGCTTATTATACTGTACAGTAAGGTAATTGTAGACATGTAACTACAGATTGAAGGTACATATTTGTGTTTGTACATATTTAAATAACTAGCTAATAAAATACATATTTACAGGGGGTTAAAAAAACATTGAACACATCACCAATTTTCTAAGTCAATATATTTCTACAGGCGCTATTCACATGGATTTCTCACCAGATGTTGGTAACAAACCATTCGATGAACACACAAAGAACTTAAATTATAGTTGTCCATAAATTATGTGTAATGATTTGAAATGACATGGGGAAAAAGTACTGGACACGCTTAGTGAAATTTAATACTTTGTACAAAAGTCGTTGATGGTGATGACAGCTTCAAGATTGTTGCATGCATTGCTCAGGTGTGAACTTGGCCCATTCTTCCACACAAACATTCTTCAAATCTTGAAGCTTCTGTGGGCTCCTTCTATGGCTCTGAGCCTTAGCTCCTATAATACTTGATTCTAGTCTGTTAAAACGGTTGATATTATA
>JARQOC010002127.1:0-29593 GCA_033576535.1 Allobates femoralis
TACATCTTTAGGCTCGCCCACCGCGAGAATCCTATAGGCGAGCCCGCCATCACACTTCGTCACTCCTCGGCAGAGCGGAGGGGCGGGGCTTATCTTCCCGCTCTTTTCTGTAGTGACGCAGCTTAAATTGTGAGGCGATATAATGGTGTCACATCGCCATTGGACTTGGTGGCTGATGTTCCTGCCTCGGCCGCTGGGAGGCGCAGGATTCCTTCGGCTGATGGTGCCGGTGATAGGAGGGCCTTGTCCTCATATGGAACTGCTCCTTCGACGTCTGCCTCTGTCGCTGAACGCCGCCGTGTTTCTCCTTTGGGTGATGTTGGTTGCAGAGGAGCGGGCCCTGCAGAGGTGTCTGATAGGCGCAGCCTTCGTTCTGTCAGAAGTGGGGTGGTTGGTGCCAGTCGTGCATCACCATGAGATCATCAGGCTGTGAGCTCCAGCCTATGGGAGGTAACCGCGCCCTTCAAATACATTGGAGCCTGTCTTGCAGGCCGCCAGATATAGTCTTGGTTCCCCAGTGATATAGTGTGTGTTTAGTTTTGACTCAGACCTTTGCCTGGATTTTCGACACTGCTACAGCCTGACGATTTTGTACCTTAGCTGCCCTCTCGGTTTGACCCGAACTCCTGACTACGTTTTTCGGGTACTGATTTCTCCCTTCCTGGCGACCTCCCTGCTCTGCTGCTCATAATAGGCAGCTACCCCCTGGGCTCCGCTGTAATTAATAATAATAATAAAGCTTTATTTATATAGCGCCAACATATTCCGCAGCGCTTTACAATGTAGGGTTTGAGTATAGAAAATATAATACAGTAAGTAATTACAGTAGAGAACAAATACAGTACAATAATTGGATACAAAACAATAGGCATACAATCAATGTAAAAAAGAAAATACAATAAATAAAGCAAGAAATGAAGGTGACCCTGCTCAAAAGAGCTTACAATCTACGACGGGATAGAGGTTGCACAAGGTACAGGGGCTTATTGCACTGATGGTCCAGGCATCTTGAGGAAATGGGGCATAGAGATAAGCTTACATGGATGGTCATTATACAATCTGTGTAGACCTTTTTTGGTTTGGTGGAGTTTATAGAAGAGTAATATCCAGAGGGATAGCCCATTCACTGTCTACAGTACAAAGGACTTCTATTAGGGAGTATGATAGGCCGCCTTAAAAAGATACGTTTTTAGGGATCGTCTGAAGCCATGCAAGTTGTGGATAGTCCTGATTTCTTGGGGTAAAGCATTCCAGAGTTTTGGTGCAGCTCTGTAGAAGTCTTGGAGCCGGGAGTGGGAGGATTGGATTAGTACAGATGTCAGTCGAAGGTCATTTGAGGAACGTAGAGAACGGGTGGGGTTATAGACAGAGATGAGGGAGGAAAGGTAGGGGGGTGCTGCATTGTGAAGAGCTTTGTGGGTGAGAACAAGCAATTTGAATTTGATCCTGTAGTATACGGGCAGCCAGTGCAATGACTGGCACAGAGCAGAGGCATCTGAGTAACGATTGGCCAGATGGGTGATCCTGGCTGCTGCATTAAGGATGGACTGGATAGGAGAAAGTCTGGTGAGGGGGAGGCCACTTAATAGAGAATTGCAATAGTCAAGGCGGGAATGGATGAGGGCCACGGTGAGGGTTTTTGTTGTTTCCAGGGTGAGAAAGGGGCGGACTCTAGAGATATTCTTCAGGTGTAAGCGACAGGAGCGAACGAGACATTGTGTGTGGAAGGAGAAGGAGAGATTGGTGTCAAACATAACACCCAGACAGCGAGCCTGCTGCCTAGGCGTTATCGTGGTGCCACAAACTGAGAGAGAGATGTCCGATTTAGGGAGGTTAGTGGATGGGGGGAGCAGAAGAAGTTCAGTTTTAGAAAGGTTTAGTCTCAAATAGAGAGTGGACATGGTATTGGAAACTGCAGCTAGACAGTCATTGGTATTCTTTAATACCGCAGGGCTAAGGTCAGGGGCTGAAGTGTATAGTTGTGTGTCATCAGCATAAAGATGGTACTGAAAGCCAAATCTGCTGATGGTCTTTCCAATCGGGGCTGTGTAGAGAGAGAAGAGGAGAGGGCCAAGGACTGAACCCTGAGGGACCCCAATAGTGAGGGGAAGAGGGGAAGAAGTGGAGCCAGCAAAAGATATGCCAATGGAGTGCAGCATAGAGAGTAGGAGCTGGTGGTCGACAGTGTCAAACGCTGCAGAGAGATCAAGGAGAATAAGCAGAGAGTGGTCACCATTACGTTTTGCTGTCAGAAGGTCATTGGTCACTTTGATGAGGGTGGTTTCTGTAGAGTGAAGGGGGCGGAAACCAGACTGTAATGGGTCTAGCAGGGAGTGAGCGGAGAGGTAACGGGTGAGGCGGGAATAGACCAGGCGCTCCAGGAGTTTAGAGATGAAGGGGAGATTGGAGACTGGTCTGTAGTTATTTGTGCATGATGGGTCGAGGGTGGTTTTCTTTAATAATGGAGTAATGATCGAGTGTTTGAAGGAGGAGGGGAAGATGCCAGAAGAGAGGGAGAGATTGAAGATTGTGGTTAAGTGAGTGGTGACGACTGGAGAGAGGGACTGGAGCAGGTGTGAGGGAATGGGGTCAGTAGTGCATGTGGTGGGACGAGAGGAAGAAAGGAGCCTGGAGACTTCTTCTGTGACTGGGTCAAATGTGGAGAGTGAGCCGGAGGAGATGTGGGGAAGAATGGGGGTGGCAGTGTTTGGAGGCTGAGAGCTGATTTCCTGGCGGATGTAATTCCAGATCCCTGTATAGGGGTTAAGGGTCTCGGGGTTTCTCGGGGTGCTGCCTTACTAGCAGCTCAGCCTCATAGCAGATGGTCGTCACAAATGGTGGCTCTATTTTGCAATCCACAATAAGGGTATGTGCACACTGGCCGGCGGGTTGGTCGGCGGCGGCTGGGCGGACTGGCCAGGAAGCTCCGGAGCCGTCCACCGGCATCCTGGCGGGTATGTGCGGCGGGTGACGGGCGGGGTGGCCAGCGGGTTAGCGCCGGCGGTGTTGCGGCGGTTGGAAGCAGTACATGATTCTGCTTGCAGCCGCTGCAGAACCGGACGGTTCATAGAACATGCTCATTCGTTGCTAACCCGCTGGGAACCCAGCGGGTTAGCAATGGATGAGCATGTGTAAACCGCCGGTGTGTGGACACCGGGTGTCGGTTTACATAGGTTTTAATGTTAATCCAAACGGATTACATGAAATTTATGTAAACCGACCGGCGGTTTACACATCTAAACCGACCCTAACCCGGCCAGTGTGCACATAACCTAACAGTACACAGTCAATAAAGTCTTTAGGCACACTTTACCCAGTGTTACCAGGCTGGTTCATATCCTGTTCGTAGACGCCAGAAAATGATGTGGCCAGGGCAAGGGGTATTCGGACCGTGACTGATGGCTTTTTGGATGGGGGAACACGGGTGGTCGGATTCCCGGTTCCGTGCCCTGGTTATCATTAGTTAGATGGTGGGGAGGAGGGAATATTTACAGGGGTACGGGACGCCACCTGTGGATCCTGGTAATTTGGGGGTAGTGACGCTGCTGGCCGGCCGCTGAGGTGATGAAGGGTGCAGCTAAGAATGGTCCAACTCCCCACAGGTGGAGCTTTTACCTCTGGGCAGTGGTGATGTAGGATGATGAGGGGAGTAGTTGTTGAGGGGTGAGGTGCTAACAGCAACCCGGTGCTTGTGGGCACGCAGCGGTGTTTGCGGCCAGATAAACTGCTAACCACCTCGGCTTCCCGTGTTGCCGGTGTTCCCCAAACGTTACCAGCCGGCTCCAACCGGTTCTGGTCCTTTTCCTTCTGTCCTGGGCCCCCTCTTAGAGATGGGGATCCCTCCTGTCAGCAGCCTGTCAGGCACATCCTCTCTGGCTGCCTTCCCAGCACTGTCTGAGGTAACTGTCACTCTACTACTTCTTCACTAACCTAGGCTCCACCCCCTTTCTGGACCTACTAAATAACCAGTCGCCCTGTACTAAGGTGGCCTAGTCCTGTGTGTGTGTAACTTGAAACTCCACAGGTTAAACTCTAAGCCGACAACTTACAGAGATACCACATTTGTTGTCAGAGTGTAATACCTCTCTGTAGCGCCTAGCCAGAGGGGCGCCACATCTGCCAGGTCCAGCCAAGCTTTTTTGAGAAGTCGAGTTTGGGACCAAGGCCCAGCTCAAACTTGATCCTAGAACCAGATGCCCATTGATGAGTGGTGACCAGAACTTCCTTGTTCCCATCTTGGGTTTTGTCTTGTAATGGCCACAGTGTGAATATGCACCTACACATTGCACCAATATGAACAGTCATACCAGCCTATTGTTTTGTTTATTCTTTACTTACCGTATATACTCTTGTATAAGCCGACCCGTGTATAAGCCGACCCCCCTACTTTTGCCCCCAAAACCTGGGAAAACCTATTGACTCCTGTATAAGCCGAGGGTGGACCCCAGCACAGGTATACAGCCCCCAGCAGTGTGGTATACAGGCCCCCCAGTGGCATATACAGGCCCCAGCAGTATATACAGCAACCCCAGTGGTATACAGCAGCCTCCCCAGTGGTATATACAGACCCCACCAGTATATACAGCAGCCCCAGTGGTATATACATACCCCACCAGTATATACAGCAGCCCCAGTGGTATACAGGCCCCAGCAGTATATACAGCAGCCCTGGCGGTATACAGCACCCCCCAGGGGTTATACAGCGACCCCCAGGGGTACACAGCCACCCCAAGGGGTTATACAGCCACCCCCAAATGCTGGCACACGCCCCCCTTGTAAGGGCCCCCCCCGCTGTGTATCTTACCATCCCGGTCTTCTGCACAGCACCACTCCTCGGTGCTCCATTCTCCATGCTCCGTCCTCACTGCATCCGGCATCCCCGGCCGTTGCACGATGACGTCATATGCCTGCGACGGCCGTGGGTTCCTGGATGTAGCAGGACAGGAGCATAAAGAACGGAGCACCGAGGAGCGGCGCTGTGCAGAAGAACGGGATGGTAAGATAAGCAGCGGGGAGGGGGGAGGGAGGGCCCTCATACAGCAGCCTCCACCCCCGCCTCCTCCAGCCTCCCCAG
This sequence comes from Allobates femoralis, assembly GCA_033576535.1. Classification (NCBI taxonomy): domain Eukaryota; kingdom Metazoa; phylum Chordata; class Amphibia; order Anura; family Aromobatidae; genus Allobates; species Allobates femoralis. Next base: position 5,075 of record JARQOC010002127.1, read on the forward strand.
CCCCAACTACCGTATTGACCCGTGTATAAGCCGAGGGGGAGACTTTTCAGCCCAAATTTTGGGCTGAAAAACTCGACTTATACACGAGTATATACGGTATGTACTTAGTACATGTTTGGGGGGGGGGGGGCCCTTCCCCTTTTGCTCTGTGGATCTCATCCATTTAGCTTTCCACAGACAGGTGAAAGAGTCTGCTCTGGGGCTCTCTACTGAGGCTTGCTGGCACATAAGGTGAAATACTAGTGTTAGGGACCCAGATTGCCAACACCCAACAGTGCGATGACGTTTATGTTCTTTTTATCAAGATTATGTTATCTATAAGTACTTTATAGTATTTATACAGACATTACTTACTGCAGAATGTTTGCACATTGCTTTTATCATCGATTTTGCGATTAATGGCCACAGTGTGAATGTGCACCTACAGTACACATTGTATTTTTCCCAACAGGTAAGCCATCTATTTTTCTATTACTTTTTCTTTTTGCCTTTTTTCTTAAGCTGGTTTCACACTACGATTCTGTGAAATCCGACACTGTCAGATATAAATCAGGCAGCATCAGATCTGTATTTGCCCCCATGTAATCCTATGGAGATCAGACCGAGTCGGATGTGCTCTAAATGGCTTCCGAATTGCGTCCAATCTGATTTTTTCCGATTTCTTTCCAGTGCAAAAATCGGAGACTGCTCCGATTTTTGCATCCGAATCAAAAACCGGATAGAATTGGATCTGACAAATTGGATGGCAATTTGGCCAAATCCTATCCGATCCCTGGTTTTTAACAAGGGGCCCTATGGAGCAGGGTCCGAGGAAACATCTGATGTCTCCTCAGACCCAATTACTGATGGAGAGCTGCCTAAGCCATAAGAACTTTGAAACTGTCCTCCTGTACCTGGATGATGTCATAGTCTACTCCAAGACATATGAACAAGACCTGGCAGAAGTGTTTGAAGCCTTGTCCGGATACGGCATGAAGATCAAACCATCCAAGTGCCACCTTCTCAAGCCAAAGGTGCAGTATCTAAGACATGTCGTGAGTTCAGAGGGAGTAGCACCGGATCCTGATAAAGTCACAGTAATAAGGGATTAGCCAAAACCCACCAATGTGAAAGAGGTGAGGCAATTCCTGGGACTGGTGGGCTATTATAGAAGATTTATCAGAGGGTTCACAAAGTTAGCAGCTCCCTTACAAGACATCCTGGTAGGACAATCAAAAAGGTCTTCAACCCATAATCCCCCTTTCCAGTGGAGTGACAAGAGGGAAGAGTCCTTGAAAAGCTAAAGTGGGCGCTAACAGGAGAAGAGATCCTGGCGTATTCGGATTACCATCAACCCTTCATTCTGTACACGGATGCCAGCAACGTGGTACTGGGAGCAGTACTGTCACAGAAGCAAGGAAGCAAAGAGAGAGTTATTGCCTTTGCAAGCAGGAAACTCCGGCCTACGAAAGAAACTCTAAGAATTACAGTTCCTTCAAGTTACAACTACTGGCAGTAGTTTGGGCTGTAACTGAGCGTTTCAAACACTACCTGGCAGCTTCAGAATTTACCATGCACACTGATAACAACCCACTGACCCACCTGGACTCAGCAAAGTTAGGTGCACTGGAGTGTGGAGCCCACTGGGACGGGGTACTCGGTACCGGTTCGGGGTACTGCTGGGGATATCACGGCGGTCTTGATCCGGACCGGGTTCTGCAAGTAATGGGGGGATATGTACAGGGGAGTTTGTCGTGACGCCACCCACGGGTTGTGGTCAGGGTGCCCACCGCTGCTGCAGAACCTCCAGGCATGATGTTGGCTCTCCGCAGGTAGAACAGGGGTTAAAAATAAAGAATATGTATGCTCACCTTTCCACGAGTCCCTGTAATCTCCAGCACCTCCTGCCTGTAGGACCTGCCGTGATGTCACAGTCACATGAACTGTTACCGTGGTAACCGGTCATGTGACTGTGACATCACGCGAGGTCCTAGGATCAGATGCCGGGGACAGGTGAGAATAAAGATGTTTTTTTATTTTTTAGTCCGGAGAAGCGGGGAGTACTGGGGGAGAGCAGGGGACAGACAGGTGACAGGAGGCAGAGAGGAGCGAGATGACAGGAGGAGCCGGCCAAACTGATTCTGCAAAATGTCGGAATCAAATGCCTATTTGGCATCCAATTGCAGGGATCAGTTTGGATCCAATGCTGTCCGATTTCACAAAATCGTAGTGTGAAACCAGCCTTACACAGCATTTTTATCTGTTTGATTATTCTTAATATACAGTAAAAAGCCATCATAGAAAAAAAATGTTACCTTTGTATTTTTTTTTCCAGCTCCAGCCCATTTGAGCATCCAGGTTCATGAACCTGAATAGACTGTCTTCATCCTAATATATCTACTATAACTACAACTCTCAACAGCACACTGTTTCTCCTCAGTGCTGCAGCACCCTTTTTCTGTGTGCTTTTTGATATATATCTTGGGATATAAAGAAAGATGAGACCGAAAGAATGAAAATAGTGAAAATATTAGTGATAGAGAATGATGCAGAGAATAGAGGACAATAGGAGAGCGATAGAGGGTTGAGAGAAGTTGACTACCGTAGTTATTGTACTAAGATATTGCTATGAGTACATGCCCGATTTATTTTTGTTAAAATATAGAGCTTGTAAAATAAGTATAACTTGTCACCAATTTTCTAAGTAAGTATACACTGCTCAAAAAAATAAAGGCACACTAAAATACCAGATCCTAGATCTCAATAAATGAAAGATTCCTGTTGCAAATCTTAAGTCATAAAACTTAATGATCAATGTAAATCAAAATTAATATGCCATGAAGGCCTGGATTTGAAATGATAAAGTGGAAAATCAAATTACAGGGTGATCCAACTAATGTCAAAATACCTCAAGACAAGGAAATGAGGCTGAGTAGTGTGTGTGGGCTCCACGTGCCTGTGTAACTCTACAACGCCTGAGTATGCTCCTGATGAAGCAGCCAATGTTCTCCTGAGGGATCTCTTCCCAGACTTGGATAGTCAAGTCCTGGACAGTCTTTGGTGCAATGTGGTGTTGGTGGATGGATCGAGACCTGATGGCCCAGATGTGCTCAAATGGATTCAGGTCTAGGGAACGGAGAGGCCAGTCCATAGCCGTTCCTTCTTCATGCAGGAACGGTTCACACTTCAGCCACATGAGGACTAGCATTGTCATGTATCAGAATGAACCCAGGACCCTCTGCACCTGCATATGGTCTCACAATGGGTCTGAGGATCTCATCTTGGTACTTCTAGCTAGCACATGAAGAGCTGTGGAACCCTCCAAAGAAATGCCTTTCCCCACCATTACAGACCCACTGGTAAACCGGTCATGCTGGAGGTTGTTGAAGGCAGCAGAATGTTCTCTACAACATCTACAGACTCTGTGACGTGCACAGTGTGAACGAGTGCTCATCTGTGAAGAGCACAGGGTGCCAATGTTGAATTTTTCAATCTTTGTGTTTCTGGCAAATACCAATCCTCCTGCACGGTGTTTGGCTGGAAGCACAACACCTACAGTTTGAGCAGACACTTGGATATTAGTGGCCTGCTGGCGGCCATTTTACAGGGCTCTGGCACTGCTCCTCCTATTCCTCCTTGCTGAAAGGAGGAATTAGCGGTCCTGCTCCTGGGTCGTTGCCCTCCTACGGCCCCCTCCATGTTTCCTGGTATACTAGCCTGTCTCCTGGTATCTGCTCCATGCTGTGGACACTGTGCTGACAGACACAGCTACCCTTCTTGCCACAGCTCGCATTAATTTGACGTCCTGGATGAGCTGCACTACCTGAGCAACTTCTGTGGATCGTAGACTTAAGACCCAGTTACACGGTACGAGATCGTGAACGATATCGCTCAAACGTCACGGGTTTGGAGTCGTTGAAATGACATTGTTAGGGCTTCGTTGCGTGTAACACTGAGATACGACTACGATAAATTGTTGGATTGTTGATCGCAGATTTGAGAACATATTCTCAAATCAAGCAATCCTTGATCAGCCAACCTACTGCATCATTGTGTGTGACACCGCGATAACGATGTCCTTTACGACTTCACCCATTCACATCAGTGAACAAGTATCGTTCGCTGGGTTGTGCGAACCATAGCTGCTCGCGACATTGTTGGTGCATCGTGCACGATATCTAGACGTGTAACATCTCACAAATTATGTAAAAAAGATGTCCTAACGTCCCAGATCGTTGGTGATATCTAAACAATATTGAAGCGTGTAACTGGGCCTATAGGCTCATGCTACTTCTAGTGGTGAGAGCAAAGACAATGAAAAACTGACCAAAACAACAGCCAAAAAGAATGAGAACAGAGAAATGGTCTGTGGTTATCATCTGGGGAACCGATCCTTTATAAAGTGGTGTCTTGCTCCGCTCATTTCTACCTGTTGTATGTTCCATTTGCAAAAAAGCAGGAACAATCAGTGTTGCTTCATAACTGGACCGGATAATTTCACAGAATTGTGACCGACTTGGAGTTACATTGTGTTGTTTAAGTGTTCCCTTTATTTCTTTGAGTAGTGTATTTTTAAAGGGGCTAAAAACATGAAATCCTCACCAGATATCATTAACAACCTATCCAATCCACACAGACAAATCAAACCATAAATGTATATACATTTAGTGATGTACAATAATGAGAAATAACACAGGTTTTTAACACGCTTACTGAAATCTAATTAATACATCGTACAAAAGCCTTTGTTGGTGATAAAGCTTCAAGATGCCTTCAGCCCCAGTCACACATAACGATATCGTTAGAGAGATCGTTGTAACTGTGACGTTACAACGATCTCTCCAGCGATATCGTTATGTGTGACACTTTGCAGCGATCAGGCCCCTGCTGTGAGGTCGCTGATCGCTGCAAAGTGCTGTGGGTCATTTTTAGATCGTTGGTTACCCGCTGGTCAGCACGCATCGCTGCGTGTGACTGCAAGAAACCAGCGATCTGTGACCTCACAGGGCTGGTTACTATGGTAAACACCGGGTATCCAGGCAGCACGTGCTGTCTAGATATCCGGCGTTTACCATGGTTACCAGCGTCCTCCCTGCTTAGCACTGCCTGTAAGCAGGGAGAACGCTGGTAACTATGATAAACAGCGGGTATCTAGGCAGCGCGCGTTGCTTGGATACCCGGTGTTTATCATAGTTACCAGCGTTCTCCCTGCTTAGCACTGCCTATAAGGCAGCGCTAAGCAGGGAGCGATGTGGGAGGTGGCTCCCATGGCCCGATCGCTGGGGAGATCTGCCTGTTTGACAGCTCCCCAGCGATCAGGTAACGACGCTCCAGCGATCCCGGCAGGTCGTTATCGCTGTTGGGATCGTTGGAGCAATCGTTATGTGTGACAGCACCTTTCTGTATGGAGAATCTAGTTGCATGCATTGTTCAGGTGGATTTTGGGCCATTCTTCCACACAAACACTTCACACCCTGAAGGCCCTGTGGGCTTCTTCTATGAACTCTGAGGTTTAGTTCCCTCCATACATTTTTTATTGTATTCAGGTCAGCTGATTGGCACAGCTATTCTAGCAGCTTTATTTACCTTCTTTGAAACCAAGTGAGTTTCCTTGTATTTGGGATGACTGTCTTGGTGAAATGTCCACCCTCGTTTCATCATCCTCCTGGTAGATGGTAGAAGATAAAAAAAAAATATATATCTAGAATGTCTCAGTATATTTGTCCATTCATCCTTCAATTATAAGAAGTTTTCCAGTGCCGTATGCTGAAAAACTGCCTCAAGCCATGATGATCTCACCTCCAAACTTCACTGTAGGATGGAATGTGACCAACATTTGGTGAGAAAGTTATGTCAATAGCATCTTTGGAAATATATTTTCTTAGAGAATTGGTGACTTAGCAGTTTCACCTGTGTGTAGATGCATTTGACAGTAGCTGACAATCTCTTTAAAAGGGATCCTTGCAGATGAGGATATACATGAAGAGGTGCTAATAAATGCAAGGTGAAGATAATTACCCCCAAGACTGACAATACATCACCTATTGAGACATCACATAGCACGAACAGATGTGTAGTATTTTCCATGCTATATCTATAATATCCGATCCCAAAACCAACTATCCATGGATATGTGTTTGGGGAACCTAATTGTTTTTGTGACAGCAAACAATGTTTTTCAAGCGGTTAGGCTGGCTTCACACTGCAGTTTTTCACTGATCAGTGTCCATCAGTGTTTGGGTGCCAAAACCCGGAGAGGAACCAGGAGAGGAACTTGCAGAGAAAAAGTATAATTGAAAGTTTGACACCTGTTCTGAGTTTTGGAGACACTCCTGGTTTTGGCACACAAACACTGATGGACAGTGTGAAGCCAGTCTTAGAAACCAAAGAAGAGCTGTATTACCCTATAATATGGATATATCAGTCCTGTGCAATGGGGCTAGGTTGGTAAAAGCATGCTTGGAAGCATGGTGGTCACATTATTCCACTTGGAGTTTCCCCTGGTGAAAATATGACAAAGTAGAATTATGCCTTAACTTGTGTCTTTTTGAATAGTCATCCTCCTCTTACCTTGGAAGTGATGAGTCCAGATAAGACCCTATTACATCTCTTCAAGAAAAGCTCATGGTCATGCCCAAGGAAAAGCAATGTGTACTACAGATCCATTTATCCAAAGCGATCTTCTTCCGCAGCCTTCCCAAATCCAATCCATATGACTGTTCTGTATTCATTCCTTTTAATTTCATATGGTTTTTGCTTTCATGTATTTTTATTATTTTCATCTTATGTAACTTAAGTAATGTACTTCAATATTTGTATGTAATAAACTTCTTTGCTTTTGTGAACGTACCCACAACCTTGAAGCAGGAAAGCGAAGTCTGGTTGTGTTTATACTATGTACTAGATGGCTGGCTGATGCCATCACATCGGGAGCACAGCGACGTCACGATGGGGACGGGTAGTCTCTCCCATTCTGCGCTCTCTCACCCCTGTTCTCTTCCCCTTGACCGGTCTCACGCCCCTATGCTTTGTCTCTCCCCCTTGTGCGCACTCCCCGCTGTTTGCTTGCTCTCTCTCCCCTTTGGTGTACATAGAAGGCAGCGGCATCATTAAGTGCACATGCGAACACCGGGTCACGCCACCACCATCTTTTTGTATTCAGGTGTACAAAGATGGCGGCCGCATGAGTAAGTGTGCATGCGTGCACACAGTGATAATCAGTGTCAGTGGTGGATAGTGGTTGTGGGCTGCACAATGTGCCAGTACTGCCAATGGGCGCCATATTTACACACCCATCACCTGGATATGCAAACATGGCTAAGGCTGCCAGTGCATGCTAGGACGACAGATAGGACAGCACGATTATGTAATATGCCAGAGTTCAAGAAGAGTACCTATAAAGGCATGGTTTGCGAGAGGAAGGGTGCAGATGTGTTTAGCTGGAGCTCCTGCTCTGCCTCTCAAGACAAGCAACTGTAGAGGGGAAATGATACTAGCTAACAATCTGCACCATATTTGCGCTACAGACAAACCAGCTTCAGTTAAAACAATACTTGACAATCTACGCCTCTTTCAAATCTTCTAGTAATTTAGAGGAGAGTTATTACCCAGTTTGCAATGAAACAGACATGGACAAAGAAGATTCTGATGGCCCAGAAAAGCCTGTGACTGAAATAATGGTGAAAAAAAATTTACTCAAATTTTCCATGATCCTATAGTAATGCAATCTCAAAAAGCTCCATTAGACAGTCTGGAAACTCTGAGAACTTTAGGTACATCAGATACCTCAAACATGAAATAAGAAGAAACAAATGAAGCTATAATTATTCTTCAACAAATTTAAAAGAATTCATCTAACCTATACACAAAAAAATTCATCAATAAATGAAAAAATTGCCAATTTAGAGGATCAATACAGGAAGAACAACCTAAAAATGAGGCGGAATACCTGAGGAAATAACTCCTAATGTAGACAAATACATTACAGATATGGCAACCCAGATTTTTCCAGAATTTGGCAACATGAAAATTGTATCAAAAGTATTTAGGATCCCTAAACTCCAGGGAAACTTCCAAGGGATGGTATTGTAATATTCTGCACTTCCCGCATAAGAAACTGCTTATTCGCTCTTTTCAAGGGCTTAAAAATCTTGCAGAACCATGTAACACCACCTTGTTGTTTTAATATCTATCCAAGGACACCATCCAAGCCAGAACATCCTATAAGACTATAACCAGATGAAGAAGGACTACTCCTGCTTCAACAGCTGGGAATCCGTGAAATAAAAGAAACAAGACTTCCATACAAATGGACCTTTGACCTGATTGTATTATTCTCACTACAATTTGGATTGGTACAACCTCATGACTCAGTTTTCAACTTCTTGGTTCTAGTCACATTCATACGGGATATTTGGGAGGACTTTCTTTATATTGGCTCACCTTAAGGCATTCTAGCTAAATTAAACCGAATTTTACCCCCCAAAGGACGTGCACTGGTCCCGACCCTGGCAAGCGTAATTTAAGCAAAAAGTAACTAAGTTCCTGAGCATATTTTTTTTCCAGGTTTTTCTACTGGTTCATAAAAACACCAAAATAGGACATAAAATAAAAAAAATTAAAAAACAAAAACAAAAAAAAACAACTCACCAAAATATTGCCCGGTAAATATCATTGCACCTAGCAGCAGGCTGATAGCTCCTCTGAGAGGCAACACAGGTGTCTGCATACCGGTGCTCAGTCACCTACAACCCACAGATGGAGGCGGTTGTAGCACCAGCGTCCAGCCATTCTGTCAAGGAGGTGACTGATGGCATTTATAGACACAAGTACAATATATTTTTATCTTAAAAAAAGTACATTTTTATTATGTGCAACAAAAGTGAAAATTACATATTAAGGCCAAACGCTTCTTTCACATTCATGGCGGTAACCTAAGGAAACATAATAAAAATGAAGACTGAGCACAATGCAGCGTTCCAACAGATGACAACATATTTGTTATTTCTTAAAACAAATCATCATGAAAACTTTCATTATTAGTAAATTTTATGATGGGGGAGTTTAGAAAATAATGCTCTGGTCTGGCAATGCTCAATGTCCTCCAGCTAGATTTACAACTTTCCTCAGTTATTGTGACTTGTGTTCATCTGCACTTGTTTGACTGAGGATCCAGCCAATCTGCATGGGTATTTCCTGGGTTACACAACTATATTAGTAAAGTGCATGCACAGATTGTCTAGTAGCACCTCTCTCCAGTTCAGTCCATTAGTACACCTTCTGAAATGCTTTTTACCTGTGCCATCATGAGACAGTGGATGAGGCCAGCTACATGTTACTTTTATAGAATACTAGCTATAGAGCCCAAACGTAATGCCCATATATGGTAATATCGGTCATCTATGGTAATGTATGTATGCGTGTATGCATCATAGCTCTGCCCCTTCATAGCTATGCCGTTTGCACATATAGTCATATGAAAAAGTTTGGGCACCCCTCTTAATCTTACTCTTTTTTTTGTTTAAAATAGTTTTTTTGCAACAGCTATTGTGAGATATATGGAATAACTGATGGACACAGTAATATTTCAGAAATGAAATGGTTTATTGTACTAACCGAAAATGTGAAATATGCATTATTTCTAAAATTGACAGGTGCAAAAGTTTGGGCACCTCAACAGAAAAGTGACATTAATATTTAGTAGATCCACCTTTTGCCTCTAGTGGCTTCCTGTAGCTGTTAATGAGTTCCTGGATCCTGGATGAAGGTATTTTTGACCATTCCTCTTTACAAAACAATTCCAGTTCAGTTAAGTTTGATGGTCGCCGAGCATGGACAGCCCGCTTCAAAACATCCCACAGATGTTCAATGATATTCAGGTCTGGGGACTGGGATGGCCATTCCAGAACATTGTAATTGTTTTGGATTTGGAGCGGTGTTTTGGATCATTGTCTTGCTGAAAGATCCATCTGTGGCGTAACTTCAACTTTGACACTGATTCTTGAATATTATTCTCAAGAATCTGCTGATACTGAGTGGAATCCATGCAACCCTCAACTTTAACAAGATTCCCGGTGCCGTCATTGGCCACACAGCCCCAGAGCATGATGGACCCTCCCCCAAATTTGACAGTGGGTAGCAAGTGTTTTTCTTGGAATGCTGTGTTTTTGTGGCGCACGCATAACGTCTTTTTGTATGACCAAACAACTCAATCTTTGTTTCATCAGTCCACAGGACCTTCTTCCAAAATGAAACTGGCTTGTCCAAATGTGCTATTGTATACCTCAGGTGACTCTGTTTGTGACGTGCATGCAACAATGGCTTCTTTCTCATCACTCTCCCATACAGTTTCTCCTTGTGCAGTGTGCGCTGTATTTTTGACCGCTGTACAGTGACACCATCTGCAGAAAGATGATGCTGCAGGTCTTTGGAGGTGGTCTGTGGATTGTTCTCGACTGTTCTCACCATTCTTCTTCTCTGCCTTTGATATTTTTGTTGGCCTGCCACTTCTGGCCTTTACAAGAACTGTCCCTGTGGTCTTCCATTTCCTTACTATGTTCCTCACAGTGGAAACTGACAGGTTAAATCTCTGAGACAACTTTATGTATCCTTCCCCTGAACAACTATGTTGAACAATCTTTTTTTTTTTTCAGATCATTTGAGAGCTGTTTTGAGGAGCCCATGATGCCACTCCTCAGAGAAGATGCAACTAGGAGAACAACTTGCAAGTGGACACCTGAAATAGCTTTTCTCATGATTGGATACACCAGGTTATGAAGTACAAAGCTCAATGAGGTTACCAAACCAATTTAGTGCTTCAGTAAGTCAGTAAAAAGTAGTTAGGTGTATTCAAATCATGAAAATCAGAAAGGTGCCCATACTTTTGCACCTGTCAAATTTTGAAATAATGCATATTTCACATTTTTGGTTAGTACAATAAACCTCATTTCAAACCTGAAATATTACTGTCTCCATCAGTTACTACATATATCACACTGAAATAGCTGTTGCAAAAAAACTATTTTAAACAAAAAAAAAAAAAGTGTAAGATTAAGAGGGGTGCCCAAACTTTTTCATATGACTGTAGCCCCGCCCACTCAACACAGACCATTCCACTCCTTAAAGCTCCACCACATGTATAGCCCCACCCCTCCACATAGTCCTAGGGCAGGGCTATGTGGAGGGGCGGAGCTATATGAATTATGAATTAAGCAGGGCTATGATATACACTCAGCTTTATATATTAGATGGTATATACTTTGCAAGACCCTTAAGAAGCTCTCAGATTTCATATGTGCTTATTTGCTTTATCTGTATTTTGTGCATTTTTTTATGGGGATTGGCGCAAGTTAATAAATGGGTAAATATTTAAAATTGCCTGCAAAAGCATTATTAACCCCTTACTTCCTCAAGTGTGCAGCCCGTTGCCTAGCTTACCGGCCATCCTGCAGTCCCAGCAGGGATGGTTACTTAGGCAAGAAGTACATCAGGCTCGACACTTTAAAGCTTGATCGCGCCTCTCTGAAGCTGGATCCAGCTATTGCCAATGCCCCTAATCTTTTCAAATACTCCAAAGAGGTTTCTTCTAGCAGTTTAGGAGAAAGCACAGTGGACCAGCGACCCAACCATACTGCTGATTCAAGCTGTTAATCTTCAGGGAGCGCACCATCCTTGGAGAAGCAGGAAACTGAGGCCTAGAAGTGAGCTCTTGAAGTTGCATCTGGAGACAACCCCTTTATTATAGTTGTTTTTACCACCTTGGAGTGCTGCCATTTTCTAATTTCACAAAAGTAACTTACTGGTGTTATGAGATATCAATTTCAAGTAAAAAGATACCCAACATGATAGTTCTGCTGTGTAGGTTATGTCTGGAGAGGTTTCATGAAGACTCACAGCATTCTTCATTAGAGTGCTATAAAATGTAACAATCTTCCATAAAAGCAGAGTTTCTAGAAGGTCGTAGATTTCTTAATAAGGTGCCTGAGAAATTATAGTGCAATTTCTTTTAAATAACCTCAGTAAGAAGTTAGCAGCAGAGCGATTCAGTAGGACCCCATAGAAATGTATAGGTATAGACTCAGCTTTGTACAGTTAAGTCGTATATGGATATTTTAGATCTAGGGCAGGGGCCTAGAGAGTTGCACACAGTTCATGTTTTCAGGATTTCCTTAGCATTTGACAGTTGGTAATTTAATCTCCTGCATTGGTGTTAATTCCAACTGCCAGATGCTAAAGGAAATCCTGAAAACCTGCACTGTGCATCCCTTGAGACCTGGAGTTTTAGACCCCTGATGTAGAGTAATGTCAGTCTTTAGCTGCCTGAACCCTTTCCACATTTAGGGTAATCTCCATAGCTTCTTTTCTTTCCTGGTGGAGGAGATGATACTTACACATTCAGGAGGAGTCAGTGGTGGGCTGGGCGCTCTGTTCTTTGTCTTTGGTGCATTTCTTCTTGCATTCCTCACATTTATGGTGACAATGCCTGATATACAGAAATATCATTATTACTTGGGGGTTCATCTTTCAGCAGACACTGAATTCAATTAAAAAACAAAACACATTCAATATTTTTACACTTTAGCAAGACTCCTGTGTGTGTACTTCTTTTTTTCACTTTGGCTATTTAGCAGAAAATCTGATTTTAAATGAGACTGCTATTACAATTAGCCTTCAGTTTGACCAAACTGGTTGGTAGGCAGTACCCCAAATACGCTGCATTTGTAACACTTCAGACATTGGCAGTCCAAGTATATGGATTGTATATAGATTGCTAGGTCAGGTCAAAAGACTTGCAGTAAAGTTTGACTCCTTGGGTAGAAAGCACCTATGGCAGGGGTGGGGAACTCCAGGCCTCGAGAGCCACCAACAGGTCATGCTTTCAGGATTTTCTTAGGCTGGTTTCACACTGCGGTTTTTCACTGATAAGGTTTGTGTGCCAAAACCAGGAGAGGAACCAGGAGAGGAACTTGCAGACAAAAACTATAATTGAAAGATTGACACCTGTTCTGAGTTTTGGAGTCACTCCTGGTTTTGAAACACAAAACCTGACCTGACCTGATCTGACCTTAGTGTGAAACCAGCCTTAGTATTCTGCCGCTGCAAGAAACGCTACCAGGAAGTGTGTTGGAGCAGTATAACACTCCCGAGGCACCAGGCTCCGCCATTAAGTTGTGCACATCCCTAAGACCGACTAGGGTAGCGTTTCTTGCAGCGGCGGGATTTCATCCAAATAGCATACTCCAGAGGACAGCTACTGCCTGCCTGCCGCTCCATATGTATTACATAAGCGTGTTCCACGTCTCATGTCTCCCATCCTGGGAAGCTGAAGAGTTGTCAAGAAAAAGTAATTCATTCAAGAGCATCTAGATTGATCCTAGACCCACCCTTCTTTGAAGATGCAGGTTTCCAGAGGTATACTCCACTGGTAGCTCATTCTTAAAGAGGAAATCAATATCCCCACTTCAGCAAGATAACCTAAAGGAACAAAGCAAGGTTCCGGATATTTCGTGGATATTTAACATTTTAAATTTAAACTTTTTTATATGATATGATTTTATAGAAAAAATAAAAACTATATTTTATTGATTTTTTGTGCGCCGAATCCCACAACATTATTATAAATTGAAAACATGACCTGTTGGCGGCTATCGAAGTCTGGAGTTCCCTACCCCTGACATATGGAGTCAAAATAATTGCTACACCTGTACATAAAGGGGGAGTATGATTTCCAAAATGGAGTCACATGGGGGGGAAGGGAAGGGGAGGTTTTCTACTCTTCTTGGAGCCAGAGCAAGATTTTAATGGGAAATTTTTTTTTATAATTTTCATTTACTTAGCTGAATGTTATACAATTCCATGAATTGCCTTAGGGTTAAAAATGCTCACTAATTCTTCTTATGAATTCATCGAGAGGTGTAGCTTTCAAAATGTGGTGGCTTGTGGGCATTTTTGCTGTTTTGGCATGTCAGGGACTCTTCAAAGTGATATGAATTCCACAGTCTATTCCAGCCAAAATGGCATTCATTTCCTTCTGAACCCTGTCGCGCACTCAAACATTAGTTTTACACCAAATATAGGCTATCCCTGTACTCAGGAGAAATTGCATGGTGCATTTTCTTCTGTTACCCTTGTGAAAATTACAAAGAAACTGGGACTAAATCAGCTTTTTTTGTGGGAAAAACTTGATTTTTCTGTGAAGCATCTGGGGGTTTAAAGTGCTCATCACACATGTGGATAAATTACTTGATGGGTCTAGTTTCCAATATGGGGTCGCTTGTGGGGGATTCCACTGTTTAGGCACATCAGGGGTTCTCCAAACGTAATATGGCGTCCACTATTCTAGCCAATTTTGTGCTCAAAAAGTCAAATGACACTCATTCCTTTTCAAGCCTTGCCGTGCGCCCAAACAGTAGTTTTTTACCACATGTGGGGTATTTGCATACTCAGGAGAAATTGCACAACACATTGTATGGTGCATTTTCTCCTGTTACCATGAAAATAAAAAATTTGGGGCTAAAACATTTTTACTGAAAAAAAAAACGTGATTTTTAATTTTGATGGCTCAATGTTATAAATGTCTGAATCACCTGGGGGTTCAAGGTGCTTACAACATATCTAGATAAATTCCTTGAGGGATCACATCAGCGTTTCTTTCAAATCGCGGCAGATGCGGTGAAAAAAACGCATCTGCCGCGATTACCGCATACCGGCTGCACTTGCGGCACGGTTGCGGCGCGATTGCGGTAAACGCCATACAAGGTATAGGCGGACTTGCGACAGGTGCGGCCGCGAAAAAACCGCGGCTGACCGCGTTTTTTTTCGCGGCCGCACGTGCCAAAACTGCACTTGCCACAAGTCCGCCTATACCTTGTATGGCGTTTACCGCAACCGCGCCGCAACCGTGCCGCAAGTGCAGCCGGTATGCGGTAATCGCGGCAGATGCGGTTTTTTCACCGCATCTGCCGCGATTTGAAAAAACCCTGATGTGAAAGGGCCCTAAGGGCCCTTTCACATCAGCGTTTTTTGAAATTTGCGGCAGATGCAGTGAAAAAACCGCATCTGCCGCAATTACCGCATGCCGGCTGCACTTGCGGCGCAGTTGCGGCCGCGGTTTTTTTCACTGCCGCACCTGCCGCAAGTGCAAAACCGCACTTGCCGCAAGTATGCCTATACTTTGCATGGCGTTTACCGCAACCGCGCCGCAAGTGCAGCTGGTATGCGGTAATTGCGGCAGATGCGTTTTTTTCACCGCATCTGCCGCAAATTTCAAAAAACGCTGATGTGAAAGGGCCCTTACACATGTAAATTGCATGAATAGAACAATATGACATTTGGGTAAAAATCGCCTACAATTTATGGCACATACTTGTTTTGGCCATAGAAAAATCCGGGACCAAATGTACCGGCCATCTCCGGGGTAAATCCGGCCTTGAATGGGTTCTGCTCTCCAAGTCTCTCAAACTTTTTCTGGCATGCTCCAAAATAGGAAATTTTCCCAATGGCGAAACCAAGGAACCCGGCCACTGTGTGACAAGAAAATAGGTGTTCCTTTACTTTTTGGCCTCCCTCTGTGCACTCAGAAGATGCTGATATTGGTACAAGACCATGTCTGTACCATGAGAACATTCATACTTACACACAAGCTTTGGCAAGGAACCAAACCGCTTGTTTTTAGACAGATATCCTGCGGAGAAAAACATAGAATGAACTAACATTTATTTCCAACACTTAGATGTGAGAGGAATCCAACAGAATTCTAATGTATCCATTCATTCTTTAACCCGTTCATTCCCCGGCAATTTTCTGTTTTTCCCTCCCCTTCTTCCAAGAGCCATACATTTTTTTTATTTTCCATCAATATAGACATTTGAAGATGTGTTCTGTACAGGACAAGTTGTACTTATGAATGACATCATTCATTTTACCATGTAGTGTGCTGCAAAACATGAAAAACATTCCAAGTGCGGTGAAATTGCAAAAAAAGACATAAAACAATTGTTTTATGTTTTTGGTTTAAGGGTGATGGACCCAGCGCTAACTGATGTAACTACACTAAGATTTGCTTGGGATGACGGGGGATGGGCAATAACATGCACTGGAGGCTAAATCACAAAAAAATTTTTATTATTCAAATTTCCAGTGATTACAATGTAAGGTTTATTAAAATTTCCAATTTAAAAATTTAAGTTTAAAAAATTGAGGAGGGAGTTCCTCAAATGTACTGTTCCTTTTTTAAGGATAAGGTTTATATAAAATTTTTTTCTGGTAGTCCTGGAATTCCTCACTGTATTGAGACATCAAAGTAGTGCTTTATAATCCTTCTATTACCCCCTTCTGTATGAATAGAAAGAAAAGGGGAAGGTTTTTTAGTAATTTTATGGGAACTGGTTCTCCCTCGGAGGTATGTTTAACAGCTATTTAATACAATAATACTTGGTAATTTAGACTGGTAATGTAATTGGGTACCTGTAGTCCATACGAAAGTGCTGTAGTGGATACCCTTTTCTTTATAATGCTGTTTTGCTGATGATTAGCCCCTGGAATTCTGCTTGGGCTAAGAGAAGGGGAGACACAGTCAGTTAAAAGAACACGGTTTCCAGTAGAGACTAACAGTTTTACAAGTACCTGTGGATTATCATGCTTGATGCACCCTTCCTTTTCCTATGATAATTTCAGTATTGCTTTTTATATAGGGGATTGAGCTGCAAAACACTGGATGGTTAGTCAAATACCAACCTTTGCTCTGTGCTGCTAAATGGTTAACCTACTTTCAATGTGTCTGTCTCCAAATGCTGCTGTTTCAGCTGATCAAACCGCAGGTTTGCAGGACTGGAGTGCTCACACACCAAGCGCGGTCGGTTCGTGTATGTAGCTAAGATAGTATCTATTACTTACTATGTGCTGATATCTGGGATGTTGCGGTCCGAGGTCCTCCTAGGGTGATGCGCCGTGGCCAGTGGCGCACACCCGGTCTCCTCGCGTGGTATTTGACTAACCATCCAGTGTTTTGCAGCTCAATCCCCTATATAAAAAGCAATACTGAAATTATCATAGGAAAAGGAAGGGTGCATCAAGCATGATAATCCACAGGTACTTGTAAAACTGTTAGTCTCTACTGGAAACCGTGTTCTTTTAACTGACTGTGTCCTCCCCTTCTCTTAGCCCAAGCAGAATTCCAGGGGCTAATCATCAGCAAAACAGCATTATAAAGAAAAGGGTATCCACTACAGCACTTTCGTATGGACTACAGGTACCCAATTACATTACCAGTCTAAATTACCAAGTATTATTGTATTAAATAGCTGTTAAACATACCTCCGAGGGAGAACCAGTTCCCATAAAATTACTAAAAAACCTTCCCCTTTTCTTTCTATTCATACAGAAGGGGGTAATAGAAGGATTATAAAGCACTACTTTGATGTCTCAAGACAGTGAGGAATTCCAGGACTACCAGAAAAAATTTTTATATAAACCTTATCCTTAAAAAAGGAACAGTACATTTGAGGAACTCCCTCCTCAATTTTTTAAACTTAAATTTTTAAATTGGAAATTTTAATAAACCTTACATTGTAATCACTGGAAATTTGAATAATAAAAATTTTTTTGTGATTTAGCCTCCAGTGCATGTTATTGCCCATCCCCCGTCATCCCAAGCAAATCTTAGTGTAGTTACATCAGTTAGCGCTGGGTCCATCACCCTTAAACCAAAATCCACTAATTTCAAGACACTAGAGCACAGGTGTACTTAGGACCTCCTAGCAGCAAAACCATTGTGGGTACCCCCATATCAACACTCTCTGAGTGGGGAAACCAGCTTGCTCCATTGTAAAAAACTATATACAACTAGTAAAACATTTTCTGTGCCTACAGTGTCAGAGCAGCAACTACACACTATTCCAACTAAAAACCTCAAAAAAACAAAAATAAAATACTAAGAGCCTTAAAACCAAGCAAAAATGGTCATCTGCCCTATTACTAAAGAAAGAAAATTTAGACTCAAGTATGTAGGCAGTTTTTTTCAGGAAATCACCACCCCAAAAAAAGACAGTCAAGTCAAAATTAATCACCTAGAACAAATGAAAAGATCTCTAAAGACCTTAGAAAAATGGTTATTTGTGGAAATGAGAGACATGTGGGAAATATGTGCCTTGGAAGTTTATCAAAAGACAGGAATCATACCAAAAGGTTTGCTAATTAATAAAGCACTATCTACAGACTTCTCAGAGAAAGACACCATAGAGAAATGGAATGATCTGTTGCAGGAATTTTCTTCCACAGCCTTGAGCTTTGTAATCCAACAAAGAAAAATCAGTTTGAAAAAAGCAAAGAAGGAAATTCAGTCTCTTTTAACCAAAATAGTAGGGTATGAAAGTGTCCCAGAACTGGTTAAGTTGGCAAATACAATCATATTACGACTGAGAGACAAAGAAAAGGCAATCCTTATAAAGAAAACAACAAAATTTGAGAGAGATGGAGTGCCATACATGGTGATGGATTTCTCAGATAATGAAGAGTTAAAAACCAGCATTGAAGAAGCAAAAGTACTTAGGCGAAACTGGCTGGTTAGACAAGAAGATGAGGAAGATAACCAGGAACTATGCATGTATGAGACCATAAGCTCAAGCGACCTGCAAACCAATAACAACACAGATGTTAATCTATATGAAAGTGTAAGTTCCACTGATTTTACCATTACATCGACACCAAGATCGTCAAAAGAATTAATTACCCTAGATGAATATCATGACAGTTGGATTCAGAAATCGGAAGGAGAGATAACTACAACGACGCCAGACACATCATGGACAAGGGGATCAGATTCAACCATCTACACACCAATGGTATTGAGAACAAAAAAACCATCACAGAATAAATTAAATCAAGAATGGGACCTAATAGAAGAATGGCCCCAGACACCAACAATGGAGAAAGATCCGCCTGATCAAGAAAATATAATTAACATGAAGGTAAACCCATCTCCAACATGTCTGCCAACAACCAAATTCCCAGTCCCAATAGAAGCAGTTGTCACTGTATCCAACAGGTATGAAGTCCTTCAAAATACCAGCAGGGTATTTAATATTTGTGAAGAAGACGCCACTGACAGCCCCAAAAATATGAAAAATATGAAAACAAAAAAACCATTTAGAAAAAACAAAAGTAAACAAACCGGTTCACATAATTCCATATGTACTAAACAAAGGATAATAGGACCCCAGCTGAATATAAAACATTTTTTTCACAAGGTCCAAAAAGAAAATGTAAAAGAGGGCGAGGGGACGGAAACACACCAAGAAAGAAAAACAGGACAGAGAAGCAGAAAAAACAACCCAAAAAATTTTCAATTTAAGTAACTACAAACTAAGTCCTGCAGAAGAAAGGGTTCTGGCTAAAGGACTCAAGTTTGCTCCATCTCAAGAGGTGTTACCTTTTAACCTATTTATTTCGGTTAAGAAATTTTTGAGAAATCTAAGGCTGAAAAAATATTTTTTGAAAAACAACACAGCAACGATTGTCAAATCTACATCAAACTTTCAACATTCAGGACTCTCAAGGACATCATCCTTTGACCCAGTAGGGGAACAGTCAAAGGCACTATCAACATTTGAAACCTTGGTAACACAAGACATCAGAAAAATAAAAAAGAGGAACCTAAAATATGCAACCCAAAATTTAACAAAAGAAGAAAGAGAAGCTATCCGCTCATTACAGGATAACAAAGATATTATAATAAGATCGGCGGACAAAGGAGGATCAATAGTAATTTTAAGTAAAGAAAAATACAAGAACGAAGCGTTTAGACTTCTAAATGATGGAGAAACGTATATCAAACTAAAACAAGACCCTACTGGTAGGTATGGGAATGCTCTAAAGAAAATGGCTGAAGAAGCTAAAAACCTAGGCATCCTAACCGAAAAAGAGCTTAAATTTATTATCAACGACACTCCAAGGGTAGCAATGTTCTACTTTATCCCCAAAATCCACAAGGACTTGGTTAACCCTCCAGGTAGACCAATCATCTCAGGCATTGGCAGCCTAACTTCAAATTTATCAAAGTATGTAGATAATTATCTACAGAGCTGTGTAACCAAACTTCCGGCCTATTTGAAAGATACTAAGGAGATTCTAAATATTTTAAAACAAATTAAGTTCAAGAAAGAGTACACTCTAGGCACCCTTGACGTCAGATCCCTATATACAGTAATAGACCATGAGAAAGGCCGTATAGCAGCAAGATATTTTTTGGACACATCCTCAGATCTAAATGAGCAACAAAGAGACTTTATTGAAGAGGGGATAAAATTTATCCTATCTCACAACTACTTCAAATTTGAAGACCAATTCTATAAACAAGAGATTGGAACCGCGATGGGCACGCGTTTCGCCCCAAGCTATGCAAACTTGTTTGTAGGGAGATGGGAAAAGGATGTAATATACCCAGGAGGCAAAATAAGAGGGGATTTACTACTATGGAAAAGGTATATAGATGATGTACTATTCATCTGGAGAGGCACAGACTGTAATCTAAAAACTTTTTTGGAACATTTAAACAAGAACGACTATGGACTGGAGTTCACAGCCACTGTTAGTAAGAACAAAGTCAGTTTTTTGGATATTGAAATAATCAACAAAGGAACAGCTACACTTGCAACTAGGCTTTTTAAGAAAGAGGTTGATTGTTGTAGCTTTATACCTATTGACAGTTGTCACCTACCTAGGTGGCTAAACAACATACCCAAAAGTCAATACATGAGACTTAAGAGGAATTGTACAGACCAAGTAGATTTTGAATACGAAGTACAAAAACTGACAAAAGAATTTTTAAGTAAGGGGTACTAAATTAACTCACTAAAAAAAGACTTAGAGGTAGTGAGACAAAAAGACAGGACTGAACTGCTTAGTCAAAAAATCGAGGTACCAACTCAGGACTCCATTGAACAACAGGTGGCCAATCTTCCAATAATAACAGAGTTTCATTCCAATTCTACTAGATTTAGAAAAATAATTGGGAAACACTGGCACCATTTACAACAGGATAAAACTATAGGAACTTTGCTGCCAAAAAGACCGAAACTAATATACAGAAGAGCCCCATCACTGAGTTTGCTGATAGCCCCAACTGTGCAAGAACCTATGAACACACAAATGAGTACATACAGCACCTTACTAGGTGGACCCCTCCAATCTGGTTTTAGGCCTTGTAAAATGTGCTCAGTGTGCAAAAGTTCCAATACCTCCATAAATTTAACAACTGAGGTTAATGATAGGCATAATAACCAAAAATTTCAAATTAAGGGATACCTTACTTGCCACACTAAAAGTGTAATATATGTTATCAGTTGTCCCTGCAATAAAATGTACGTAGGACGGACGTCTAGAACACTACAAGAACGCATTTCGGAACACTTAAGAAATATCAAAAAAGGTTTTCAGGGGCACCCTTTAAGCAGGCATTTCAAAGAACTACATCAATCAAGCACAAAAAATTTACGTTTTTTGGCAATACAACAAATTCATAGAAGCTGGAGAGGAGGCAACCATATTGAAAAGATGTCCAGGGCAGAAACAAAATGAATATTTCAGCTGGACACCCTTGCCCCCAATGGTCTTAATCAAGATGCAGAGTTATTTGGTTTTAAATAAACAGTAAGGAACTCGAGACAAATATCTCTTCTTTCTTCTAAACTTTAAAAGTAACTCTCCATAGACACTGTGGAAAACAATAAAACCATGGTAATTTAACAGCATCACTATAAAAAGTAAAGTCCCCTAAGATAATAACTATGAAGATCAAAACAGATGAACGGTATCTGAGAACATAAACATTCCTCAGTTCCAACCAATAAGGCAAGCAAACGTCAGAGGAGGGGAGGATATAATGTAGTCACAGCACAGGGGGCGGGTATCTTGAGAAAGTTGACCGTGATCAACGAAACGCGTTGATCCCGCCCACCCTGTGCTAAGCAATTGCGTACCAATCCAGACTGACGTAGTGCAGCCCTCCCAGCACTGACGTTGCAAGGGAGAACTAATCCTGTGTGCCGCTCTGCCGTCACGTCACTTCCGGTGTCAACATCCGGAGACGCGGACGCGGACACGCGAGGAGACCGGGTGTGCGCCACTGGCCACGGCGCATCACCCTAGGAGGACCTCGGACCGCAACATCCCAGATATCAGCACATAGTAAGTAATAGATACTATCTTAGCTACATACACGAACCGACCGCGCTTGGTGTGTGAGCACTCCAGTCCTGCAAACCTGCGGTTTGATCAGCTGAAACAGCAGCATTTGGAGACAGACACATTGAAAGTAGGTTAACCATTTAGCAGCACAGAGCAAAGGTTGGTATTTGACTAACCATCCAGTGTTTTGCAGCTCAATCCCCTATATAAAAAGCAATACTGAAATTATCATAGGAAAAGGAAGGGTGCATCAAGCATGATAATCCACAGGTACTTGTAAAACTGTTAGTCTCTACTGGAAACCGTGTTCTTTTAACTGACTGTGTCCTCCCCTTCTCTTAGCCCAAGCAGAATTCCAGGGGCTAATCATCAGCAAAACAGCATTATAAAGAAAAGGGTATCCACTACAGCACTTTCGTATGGACTACAGGTACCCAATTACATTACCAGTCTAAATTACCAAGTATTATTGTATTAAATAGCTGTTAAACATACCTCCGAGGGAGAACCAGTTCCCATAAAATTACTAAAAAACCTTCCCCTTTTCTTTCTATTCATACAGAAGGGGGTAATAGAAGGATTATAAAGCACTACTTTGATGTCTCAAGACAGTGAGGAATTCCAGGACTACCAGAAAAAAATTTTATATAAACCTTATCCTTAAAAAAGGAACAGTACATTTGAGGAACTCCCTCCTCAATTTTTTAAACTTAAATTTTTAAATTGGAAATTTTAATAAACCTTACATTGTAATCACTGGAAATTTGAATAATAAAAATTTTTTTGTGATTTAGCCTCCAGTGCATGTTATTGCCCATCCCCCGTCATCCCAAGCAAATCTTAGTGTAGTTACATCAGTTAGCGCTGGGTCCATCACCCTTAAACCAAAATCCACTAATTTCAAGACACTAGAGCACAGGTGTACTTAGGACCTCCTAGCAGCAAAACCATTGTGGGTACCCCCATATCAACACTCTCTGAGTGGGGAAACCAGCTTGCTCCATTGTAAAAAACTATATACAAATTGTTTTATGTTCACTATATGGTGCAACTGACTCATTGGTAGATACCAAACATTTATACTTTTGCTTTTATGTAAGTGGTGAAAAAATAAATCAGAAGTTTTTCTTTTAAATTATGCTTTTTGTGCCATTTTCTGTGACACGTAATGTTCTCATTTTCCGGGATCTGGGGCTGTGTGACAACTTATTTTTTGTGGCTTGAGCTGACGGTTCTAATTATATCATTTTTTGGGTAGATTCGCTATTTTAATTGCCTGTTTCTACATTTTATTACAGTGTTGCGGTGACCAAAGAACCCCCCATAATTTTGGTGTTCGGCCTTTTTTTTCCTCTTACACAGTTTACCAATCTGATTAAGTGATTTTTATGATTTGATAGATTGGGCATTTGTTAATACAGCAATACCAAATACATGTTTTTTTATAGTCTTATTTTCAATAGGGCAAAAGGGGGGGGTGTAACATGAACTTATGTTTGTTTTTCATTTCTTTTTTTTTTATGTGGCCCCTTAGGGAGCTTGTTAAACCATACTTGACTAATATATAGTTATCAATTAAGGTTATCAATGTAATAGTAAATATTATATTATTATATATATATATATATATATATATATATAATATATATATATATATATATATATATATGTATAAAATTTACTGATACATTGGCTTTAGATCTATTTAGCTAAAGATTGCATCATCCCACCATCTTCTGGAAATGCCCATATTTAGGAAACAGGTGGTCACCTGTCATGGTATAAATGAACTGGATGAGATGGGGGGCGGCTCTCTCTCTCTCTCCTCGCTGGACATCAGACGGACATGTGACAGATCCTTCTTGCCAGGCAGAAGCCATTTGCACTTGGAAAGATGGCTACCTCAGGAAGAAGCAGACCGTCTCCAGGAGGCACAGATGAAACATACTAGAATTACTTTTAAAATTACAATAACTTTTGTCATTATACAATACAACATATGCAACTGCCTCAATTTCTTTTTGGAATAAACCAAATAATATATAATACTTTTCCGTCTTTTCTCAATAAATACGCACATGACGATATTTAACAGCGCTTCATCACTGCTGTGTCCAATCGCTTCTGCTGTTCACAGCGGTGATGATCCACGGCTGTGAACAGCATAAATGATCACCTTCTGTGGATACACTTACCAATAGATAGATCAGCTGCACACCACATTATTTCTTTAAAGGGAATGCCAAAATGGCTGTGTGAATTTATTGCATTATATAATAAGAAACTAAGAAATATTTATACAGCTACTGAAAGCTGGCCCTGGTCTAAAAGATAAATGTGAAAGCATTAGTTGATGTC